>JABEVS010000797.1:3626-14167 GCA_018290735.1 Coelastrella sp. MACC-549
CCCGCGTCCTGCACACGGCGACCCCTCCCCACACCGCCGCTCCTCCCCCCCCAATTCCAACTCTCCCAGTGCCGACCCCCCCGCTGCCGCCCCCGCCCGCCCCAGCCCGTCCCCACGCGCCCCTCCCCCCCCCGCCCCCCCCCCTCCCCCCCCCACCCCCCCCCCCCTCCTCCTCCCCCCCCCCCTCCGCCCCCCCCCCCCCCCCCCCCCGCGCCATGCACCCAGCACATGCACACATCAGCAAAGCACAACAATCAAACCAGCTGCACACTGGATACTTGATATCCCAGAGACTTGCAAACCAGCTGCACAAACTTCAACAAACCGCATTCTCCATCTGGTACAGATATGTCAACATATACATACAGTTGAGGTTTAAAGTTTATAGGCTTGACTTGGGGTTTTGGGCTGAAATCATGCCAGCAGAGCCCACCTGGAACACATGAGCGTCTTTCAATGTGGCTTTCTGCAGTTTGATCAAGCTGTTAGTCAACGTGGCACTGAAAAGGAGTGTCTGCCGGTCTTTGTCTGGCAGCAGCGGCAACACCACTCGTAAATCGTCTTCAAAGGAGGGGTCCAGCAGTCGATCGGCCTCATCCATCACTAGAAACCGCGTACGAGAAAATCCTGGATGCCAGGACAAAAATAAACGGCAGCAGTGGCAGTGGCACCAGCGACAGTGGCAGTGGTGGCAGGAGCGGGAGCAGCCATGGCAGCAGCAGTAGCATTGGATGCAAGTGCACATCCAGTGCTGAGAGCTGAGCACATCAGCAGACAGCTTTCTGGGGGCCGACTTGATGTTGCTGTTGATGAATTTGGAGGGTGTAGCCTCCTTGCTGTCAAGCTTGATCATAGTCTCCTTGCCATAAAGCTTGATTGTGAATATATATCATCAAAATCTCTACTACTAAAGCTGCATGACACTGCTTGCTGTGAGAAGCCCCTGCTGCTGGGAACAAACCAGAGAAACCTAAACAACGCTCAAGCATTACACACCAGCAGCACTTGGCTACTGCTGTCACAACCTTGGAAACTCAGTGACACACTCTGCCAACACCTAATGATCAAGATGCTGATAACAAGGACAATAATAATGATAATAACAGTGATCATTAACCACAGCTGCATATGTCAAGTAATGGCTGGCAAGACCCTGTGTGGATGTGCTACTTTCTCCTTCAGAAATAAGAATAAGAAAAAATCCCTCTGCCCACTATTTGGTGGTGATTGTATTTACTCTGCCACATCAGCGCACCTGCGCCCAATGATGCATCAGACTGTAACAGTGCTGCTAGCCTGCCTGGTGTCGCCACCACCACATGAGGTCGGCGACTCAGAGCCTGAGCCTGCACACGCATGTCCAACCCGCCTATGATCACAGCATCCTGCGGCAGCAGAGGACAAGCAGCGGCCCAATCAGCTGCGGTGTTCTTCAGTAACTCTTCAGTATGAATGAGTATTCCTGTCTGCAGCCAACCAACATTCCTGCTGACTGTGTTGTATGCCAACAGCTAATGCACTACAAAGTGTACTGTTTGCCGCCACTGCTGCTGCTGCTGCTGCTGGCATAAACTGCTGCCGCATGCAGCACTAGAGGGACTTCTACTCAACCCCTGCTGCTGCTAGACTGAGACAGACGGCGATCCACCCGCTGCTGAGCAGCTGCCAAGTGCCTGCTAGTAGTTGAAATTGCTCAATAATGCCATCTGTTGCTGTTGGCTACTTATCACACACACATAGCCAACAGATAACAAAGCTGTCGGTGCGTGAAACACAACACGCCAGAATGGCTGTTGATCTCCATGCTGCTGCTGGCCCTGGTCTCGCTCCAGTACAAAGATGACGGCAAGGGTGCATATCAAAAGCATGAAAACCGCTGAAGACATGCATACCCCTGCAAGCTGCCTGCCTGCAGCAACCAAACCGGTGTCCTGTGGCTGCTGTGAAGTGCTGTTTATGACACCTGTAGAGCTGCTGTGAATGACTGCTGTAGAGTTGCTGCTGGTATGCTGACAGTGTTGTCCATGTTGGCGATCCTGTACTACCAACAACTCCCTCCCTGCTGACATACCTGTACTGCCAACATGCCACTACTGCTTAACCACTCTCAGATACATGCTGTCCTTATAATCTTGAAATTTCTCTACACTGCTCGCTGATTGTCATGATCAATTTACTGTGATTGGTCTCAATCAGATACCTGCTCTGAACCATAGCCCTGCTATTAATCTGTCGTGTGCTGCAACTGTACACGACAGAGCTGCTGCACACAACTCACTCTCAGGTTCATTCCTGCTCCAAAAGCCCTGAACTGGTCAGCAAGCTGAATTGCCAGTTCCCTGCATCACAAGGATAGTAACAGATGGCAGGGGGCAGTCGTGGCCTGCAGGCATGTGGTGCATGGGGTGTTTACTGCTGTTGCCAGCTGGAGCTGTGGCATCAGCTTATCCTAAGCAAGCAACCTGCTGTACATCTCACACGCATTGCTATGCTACCACGAAAAGAGGTTTAATGAAGGCAAACACAGGCAAAAGAGAATATCAAGCAGTAGGCAACGTGTTCAACTGCCTTATTGCCAGCCTGCTGCAGCAGTCCCTGCTCACCTGGTGGGGGTGAGGATGAGAGCAAAGATGCCATAGGGATCCTTCGCCAGCTGCTGCAGAATCGGCAGTGCGAACGCTGCTGTCTTACCGCTGCCGGTCTGTGCTGTTCCTATCACATCTTTGCCCGCCAGCACGGCTGGTATGCAGCCTACTTGCACCTGAGTGGGCCTGCGTATCCCCAGTGATTGCAGTACGCTGCACAGCCAGTCGCTTACGCCAAGGTCACGGAAGCTGTCAGATGAGTCCCCTGGAGCGGTGGGGCCGCTTGTGCTGGCTGGATTGCTCGCTCTTTCGGGCAAGTCTGCTGCAGCAGGCAAGTTGTTTCGGTCTGCTGCGCCTGGCTGCAGTGTTGCGTTGTTCACACCAGCTGTGTCTTTCTTCCGGCGTTTGCTGCTTCTGGATGCAAAGACTTGGAAGCTGTCATCGGCCATCCTGAACAGATGATGTTCACACTTGCCGAATGATGAAGCACAACCCGCATGGAAAAAATGAAAGTTGAGATTTATAACTCTTGGATGTACCGACTACCTCTGGTTCGATCGGAAAGCAGGGTGTCAGTGACACTACCATCGATTCTGCTGCCCCTCAGCTGGACGCCGAATGCAGCAAGCTGGCACTATGCTGGTTCTATGATTTGAATTTTGAGTGCTACGTTGATCCTAGCTGTGCATAAGCACGTTGAATATCTCTGGAGTCCTAACTGCCAGAACGTCCATCACGAACTCAGGGCAACCGATGGAACAATCTTGGCTGTCAACAACTGAGCAGTTACTTCAACCCATCTGTGCATCTGTACCAACCCAAGTCAATTGTGCAGCAACAGCTGCAGCCAGAACTGGGTGTTGAGTATTTCCTGCATACCTGTGCACAACTCTGCTGGCACTTTGCTGTACATGCGCTGTACAGGGGACTTCATTGGGCCAACTGTCGGTTAGTAGTTGGCAGACCCCACATGTTACCAAAGAGCAGTAGATGGCATCATATTGGCTCTAATGGCCATGCCTTGGTGATAACTGGCAGTGAAGCCCAGTAGGGCATGACGTAGCGACCGTAGGAGGTGACCCAGGCACACAGAAAAGCAGCTGCCATGCTAAATAAGCTGACTCACTGCTGTAAATATGGCATATAAAACACATCAGCAAGCCATCATTAGAAAACAGTGCAATGAAAGCACCTCCACCACTCAGAAATCATCCACTATGTCGGACCACTATCGCTTTTCTTCTCGGATTAAGTCTCCAGCCACTTTTCAACTCGGTCATGACACCAACGAGGGCTGCTGATTGCACACAACATCCTGCCGTATAGTTGACCATTGCTTAGTTGATCCACCACTGGTAGTACCAGCAACACCACCCTGACATGCATATGCACCTTGCTTCTCTCCTTCCCCCTGCCCTGCTGCCTATCTACCCAGCCCACTCCGACCCCAGAAGCTACTCTACCCACCCCCCTAACCCTTCCCTAGTCACCCAGGTTCCCAGATGTACATTGCACAACAGCCCAATGCAACACCCTGGTCAGCAGCCAGTCAATATCAACGTCACGAGCACTGAACCTGCAACTTCCTGCAAATGGCACTCGATATACTACAAGCAGTGCTGGTTGCACAAGCACTGCATGTAGCGCTGTCAAATTTGGTTGCACTAGCACTGCATGTAGCGCTGTCAAATCTGGTTGCACCAGCACTGCATGTAGCGCTGTCAAAACCAGCACAACAGCACACCCTACAGTGATTGAGGTGACACCAGCAAGCTTACACAATGCCACGGTCACGGCAAGCTTGGCTCACACCGACTACAGCCCAAGTCAGCAGCTGTAAAACAGAAAAGCAATACATTTGAAACCCTCTAGTTAGCTGGACCATTGCCTGCTGTGAGGAAGCTAGCACGTGGCCTGCTGACCAATCGCTGAAACAGGTAGCTTGATGGAATCTCCTGCAGAGTGCTGCTGGCGCCGCTGGTGTAGCTGGTGGATGCCTCAACATCAACGCTGCCGTGTGCGCTGCCACCCATGCTGCTGGTTGCCAAGATGTTGAGCATGCGGGGCGTGACCTGGGGAATCTGGTTCAGATCAAGGTGTGTGGCAACTCCATTCACCACAGCATACACTGCTGATGGGGCCACAAACTCCATGCTGTAAGAGGTGGGATCGTCCAGGTTCCTGGCCCAGTTGTGGATCTGGACACCAGTCACGACTGCGTAGTCTGCCTTTGAGGTGTCCACTGCCTTGCCAATCAACTTCTCCAGGTCTGTTGTGATGGTGCGCTCTGCGACCTTGGTAATGTCAGCCAGGCCAAAGGTCTCATCAACCTGCAGCAAGGGAGATGTGGCCGGAGCACAGAAGCTTAGCAGAGGGGATCTATTTGGTAACCGGGTGTTGTTTCTTTCACTGTATGTTGATAAGCGCATGTACTGCCTCTGACATAAGCCTGCAGGCACATAAGTAGCTCATCTCTTTCTGCGGCACCTACATAACAGCACTTGCCAACAGGTGTGGTTGCTGCATCTGCTCCTGGCCACAGGTTTGGAGGCTATGATCAGAAACAGCAAGGCATTTTGGCAGGTGACCGCTGCTGCAGCCAACACTAAGGATTGCTGTTGCCATCATCTAGGTGCCATCACCCAACAAACCTTCAACGAACCCTGCACCACAGAGTCCTTCCTCCAACCCTTAACCCTGAACCCGAATCTAAACTGCTTAACAAGAGACACTCACAGAGAGTCCTTCCTCCTTCATCTTGTTCACCATGCGTGCCTTCAGGATAGAGTACTCTGGATCCTCATCATCGTGCACACCTGCCAGCAGTAGTGAGCAGCATCACAGACAAATCAGCAACTCTGCGCTTCTACATTGGGGCGCGGGACCAGTGGCAGGATTGCTATGGCTGATGGGTGATATATAAGTACAGCGCAGATACAGGTACTGTGCGGTCCTGCAACCTGATCTGTTGTGCTGAGCGCATCAACTGCCGGGCGCTCTATCACGCAAACAGACTGACATCTTGGTTTGCATAGCTGTTATACAGAGACTTCACAAGAGCAAACTCTATCTTTCAAGCCCAGTTCAGGAGGTGGGCATGTGGGCTTCAGCGCACAGGGAGGCAGGTGTTAGTGAAATATCAACATGTAGCAAAGAGCAGGGAACCGAAACTCCTGCACTGGCTGAGCTGAGTACCAACCTGGGATGCCAAAATTGCGTGTCAGGCCATCAGCCTTGACCTCGTTCAAGCACTTGGCCAGGGCACCGCATGCGCAGCTCTTCTTTGCCCGTCCAGGGCGGCTGATGGCACCGACTTCACCGTTCTCATCAATGCCGATGTGTGGGAATGAGAAAAACACGTAGCGCTCACGCCCAGTACCCTGCATGTACAATGTACAAGTCCTTGATGTACTATATAAGTTGCTTCAAGGATGCATAGTGGCATATGTCGGTGGGTTGCAAAAGGAAACCCACAAGATTCGCCACGTCCTGCTGGTCAGGACATGATGCTAATGATGCTTTGAGAGCAAGAGGCAAGCCCAAAATATTTTCCAAGGTGTGTTGAGCTAAAAAGTGCAGGAACCCACTACCGACAGTAACACAGTTTAGTGTAGATACTCCAGTCTTTGTCGCCATAACAAGATGTTCTTCTGACTGCAGCTGATAGTTGAAGACTTACTGCGCAGACTGGTGCGTGGCTCAGTCCTGCCTTGAAGCCGGTCACACCACATGTGATCACTCCTCCCAGGCCGTTGACGTTGAAGCTGCCTCCCCACACTGCCTCAATCTTGTCCTTCAGGATGGCAGTGACCTCATCACGGCACAGGTTGGTCACAGCTGCAGTCAAATAATAAAAGGCATGAATACTGCGGGTGAGCATACTGAAGGGTTGATACGGATTTGCAGTGGCGCTGACAACGATTGCAGTGAGCCGTAAGCTGCATGAGCTTTGAAGTTCTGCAATGCTGCTGTTGCCTATACAGCCAGTCATGGTTGCAGAAGACCTGCAGTGGGCTCATTACAGCAGCTGTGATTCGATCAGATGAAAGGCACTGGTGTTTGCACTGGTTGAACACATGCATCAGCTTCAGGCAAGGTGCAGCTGCACAGCAGCAGCAGCAGTGGTAGCAGCAGCAGCAGCAGCAGTGGTAGCAGCAGCAGCAGCAGCAGCAGCAGCAGACATTTAACTCACCAATTGTATTGTCGCCAGTAAATCCAAAGTAGCACAAAGCGACCTCCACACGTGCTATGAAGTCATCAACACCAAGAGCGGAAGGGAAGTGCTTCAGGATTGATGCGTAGCGGTTGTTCAAGTCACCAGGTGCTGGGCGAGTAATAGGCTGTGCTGGTAGAGGGCGTGCTGCATTCTGCATCTGCCTGGGCACCATGGAGGTGCTGCTGCTGCCATTGCTGTTGCCGTTGCCGTTGTTTGAGACAACTGCAACACTCTGCGTGCGCCAGTTGGAATGATAGCTGGCCTTGACTGCAACTGGGCGCCTGCTGGTTGCGGGCTGCAAACGTAAGAGCAGCATGGTAGGAGGGTTGGTCCACAGAGCAGGACAGCTAACTAATTACAAGCAGTTGGAACTCTAGGCAGCTATGCATTCAAGAAATAAGTTCACGCAAGATGCAAATGGTGCTGCGCACAGCGCTATGGCTTCGTTGGAGTTGCGGAGGGATATCTGCTCTGGGACCTCGCACGAGATCTATTGCACCCGTGCACAATAAGCTAGGCATTATACACCGTATCTTGGACTGTTTGACGCATCCATAAAGGAGAATTGAGCCTGCACATGGCCCTAATGAGAAAAGTAGGAAACCACGCACCCTGGGCCTGCAAACGCCGCATGCATTGCATGAGCACTGCCTCATGCCAGTCTTCATAGCGCCTCTGTAGAGTGCCGGCATGGTGGCTGGTGTGTGCAAGTGAGCTGAGGATTGCGAGTTCGCTGATGTACGAGTAATCCGCGCACTCAAAGGGTGTAGTGATTGAAGCCACAGCACATATGCTGCTTCATCACAGAACAATCAGTGCTGAATATGGTTGTCAGCGAATACGGCCAGGCAGCCCAGTAGGAGGATAATTCCTACAATGCTCCTAGTAACAGGCCCAAACCTAACTTCGTCAGGTGATGTTGTTGGAGGTGATAGTAAACATCAGATTCCACAGAATAGCCTAATAAATAGCTGGTGTTCCCTTTAGACTCTGTAAGCTGCTCTTTGCGCAGCAGTGCGTCGGTCCCGGCGTCACCCGTACGCAAGGAAGCTCAATGCAGGCTCCACGCGATCGGTAGAGAGCTATAATCACCTGGAATTGCATTGTTTGTCAGAAGAGAACGCATTGGCCTTGCAGACATCTTTCAGTGTCATTACATAACCTTCGCTGGGTATTAGACAGCAACAACGGGTCCAGCAATGTGATTCTCCTTACCTTCGGCACTGAGCTCTTTGATGGAGCATCCTTAACCTGCTAGTGATGTCTCCGCACGTCTCGCCGGAATACTGAGTGGCAACCAAGTCGCAAGTTCAACTTGGCCCGAGTGGAAGCGCGCTGCCATCCCGCTGATTTTGCCAGCCACCCCGCTAGATTTGTCCTTGCGCTGCTTCGGTCCTTACTTGGCCCGAAGTTGGTACAGCCGGCCTGCCAATTGGCCTTGCAAGGCGCGCTGCCATGGCCACTCAACGCTGCCCCTGCCTGTATTGCTCTTGGTTAGGACTTGGCTGCAACTCCAATTGGAGTGACAAGATGAACAGCCTGCTGCAGCAACGGCTGCAGCAGCGGCTGCAGCAGCAAGTGACCAGGAGCAGTCTGCAGCACCTGTGGGAGATGAACAGATCGGCAACAACACTCCACAGTGGGCTGGCAGCAGTGGCATGGGCTCGGTCATCTCTGTTGGCCCTGTACATGTGACTCCCATCACACAACAACAGGATTCACCATCCATAGCCATTGAGCAGCAGCAACGCAAGCGCAAGTACGATGAAATTAGTCATGAGTTAGGCAGCATCACCCCTCACACAAGGCGAGTGTTGGAGGAGAACGGCGGCGGTGCCAGTATGGATGATGACAATAATGTCATGCTGAGCGTAGCTGAGACTAGCCACTTGTTGGGAGCAGATGTTGTTGCTGGGCTTGGCATGTACATTTAGCATGTTGTGGGTCATGACTTTGATGCTCTCTTCATCACCTTGATCCGGCAGGTTGTGGCGGCCCAGGTTTGCCATGTGGCAGCTATGCCCAATCCAGTGAACACTGTCAAACATTTGACAAAGACGTTTTGGTGCACATTGTGGATCAGCAGTTGTGTGTGATGCTGGCCAGCCACATTAAGTTCTCTGATCCAGCAAAGCATGCCCTTTACAGGGTGTGCTTGGCGGAAGAGGTGGGGTGGGATACAGGGGGCTTGTTGGATGGGCTGAAAGGTACTTAAAGAGGCCTCTTAAGAGGCCGGCCCATGGGTAGCCGGACCCTGCAGTGTAAGCTGGCAGTTCGGTCGAGATCAAAACAAGACTATCACAGTGCTGCTTATTCTGCCGCATTCTGCCGGAAGTGGGCGAGCAAGGCTCTCTGAGCCTATGACCGAGTTTTGGGGCATTTTGTTTGGACTGCAGACTTCTCCTAGTCTTGCCTCGGAGAAATAAAATCCCGGCTAGCAAGGGGGCGGGGTGTACATGCAGGCTTCACATACGTGGATGGTGCTAAGTGCCAAGTTGGTTGTGCTGCACCATTTTAACTCTGCCTTTATTTTTGGTGGGTACTTATTGAGCATGTGCTGCATGCCAATCCCTTGCAGGGTGTTTGCGTCCACCCTGCAGCAGTGATGGCAGCAGCAATGCAAGTAAGAGCTGTTGCTGAGCAGCACTATCTAAAATCAGGTGCTGAGATCAAGTGCTGAGTGAAAAAGAGCCTCCCCCAAGGATTCCGAAACTGGAGCAGTAACAATGCCAGTGCGGGGCACTGTGGGCACAGTACACAGAATGGTGTAACCAAACTGCTGAAATACTGAAATAAGGGATGCGTTGTGTGTGATGTGGTCATGCAGCTGAAACTTCAGGCTGTCCTGCATGAACTCAATCAGCAGGTCCACAGCGTCATCAGAGACATCTGCAGGTGTGACTGGCAGCTGAAGCTGGTGAGCTGCATTGACCAGGCAGCTCATCAATTCTTGGATTTAGAAAGGCGGGCGTAATGTAGTGCAGACTACGGCTATCAAGTACTCGGATCACAGCTATAAGAACGAGCTTACTGTGGTGCGGCCATCTTGGCTTAGCTTGACCAAAGATGTAGTACTCTTTACAATAAAGCTAGAAGATGTCCTTGGAGGTCTTGGTAATGCTCGATGGAAAACTCGTGGAGGCGTTGGGCGGCTTGAGAGGCTTCAAAAGCTAACGCCAGACAACCTTGCACACTGGCGCCTGCTTGAGAACTAAGCTGCGATACGCAATCTGGAACTCGCTTGAAACTTGATTGCCAGACTGACATGGCATAGCAAGATGCGAAGCAATGATCAATCATGGACACACAATAGCCAAAGATAGGCAAACCTGGAATAGACCAGGCGGCAAACTGCTGGCGCACTGCTGCAGTTACATCCGCGTGGCATGACTTGCCACAGCAACTCGACTGATACACTAGTCAAATGGCAGAAAAGCTGAATGCGCTACATACATTGGCTGTCGACATAATATGACAAGGGTTCAAGATAACAAAATCAGACAACAGCTGCCAAAACTTGGCAACAGCATGTTGCTTGGCTTGCAACAGCAAACTTGTTTTGTTTTGTGTCTGTTACAAGGGGGTGGTCTCCTGATGACCAGCCAGCTCTGCTGCTCAGGTCTCAGTACTGTCAGGCCAGTACTGCCCCGGCCAAAGGTCAACCAGGTTGACCAATGACACTCACTGTCTCTCACCCAGCTAGGACAACACTGTCCAACAATCCACCATCCAGCCATGCA
>JABEVS010000798.1:0-14150 GCA_018290735.1 Coelastrella sp. MACC-549
CATACCATACCATACCATACCATACCATACCATACCATACCATACCATACCATACCATACCATACCATACCATACCATACCATACCATACCATACCATACCATACCATACCATACCATACCATACCACACCATACCATACCACACCACACCACCTGGCCCTTGAGGGGCGCCCCAAACGAGCCGACAAAGTCGCTCATGGAGACAAAAATATGACAGTACTGACAACTACACTGCCATGCAGCAGTGCATCCTGCATATTGGCTTGTGGCCAGTGGCCAAGTGGTCAGAAGGCATCAAGATGACAAGCAAGGGCATTGAGCTCAGCAGGTCAGGGGTTACAGCTGGGATGACATATCTCTGAGCTCACCGTTCTCCTGGTTCGTGCAGAGGGATCCTGCTGTGTCCGCTGATGAGGATCTCTTGAAGTGTGGCTTCATTCAGCACACGGTCGGATGCAAGCATGAAGACCTGCGTGCAGCAGGACAACATAAAGAAGATCAAACACCAAGCTCCATTGGCACGATTGGTCAATCAGGAACAACTATAAAACAACACAGTTGTATCAGCAGCAGCCAGTGCAAGCTACAGACTGCCTGCCCTACCAGGCCAGCAACTCTCACACCTGCCTGACCATACTCACACACCTACGTTATCATTGCTATGGCTGCAAAGTAGTGAATATCATCATTATTACACCTACCTTATCCAGGGGTGTCATGGCTGTCCAGGCGGTTTTACTTGTCAAGTCTAATGCGCCTGTAATGATGGAGATCTCATCGGCAGTCAGGTTTCCTCCCAGGCCTTCATCAGTGCTGTGCAATCCCACCAGTGCTTTAAGCTGCGCTCGCCTGAACAGGGCCTGTTGGAAGAAATGTATGATTTTTGACAGCAGGAAGAGACATTTGCAGATATGGGTACAGCATGCGCATCAGTTGTGCCATGCCAGTGGCTCAAACAATCTGCTGTGCCAGCTGGCTGAATATAATTGCAGATTCGGCCTGCTATGCCTTATCGGCTGAATGTTTGCTATGCCGGTTGGCTGTATGTTACTGTGATGCCAGGTGGCTGAACGGTCCTGCTATGCTAGGGTAACCGCATGCTTCAGATACCATGATAGCCCAATCGAGTGCAAGCAGCAATATGAACTATAGCAGTGGCTAGGTGTGGAGGACGCAGCAAGCAGATTGCTGACACGAATAGCCACAGAAAGAGGGCAGATAGTGAGACGTACCGTGTGTTCTGCTCCGAGTAGCCAATCTATCAACTTCCCAATGGGCCAACTGATGGGGCAGCTGATGATCATCAGAAGACGCACAAACCAGGCAGAGTAGCTGCCTACTTGAAGGCCAAAGCTTCGACATACAGCCTGCGGGAGTATTTCACCTGCACTTTGATGTACAATGGAGTACAGCATCATGACTTTATAGTAGGTTGAAAGGTCGGTCAGATGAGTAGTGATGTTCTTTGCAGGAAATGGTAGCTGTTGTGGATCCAACAGGCTCATGCTTGTTGCCTAGGGCCTCGCTGCAAACCATGACTTGGATGATTTTACTAGTTTTTGCCACCAGTGTTAACAGGATGTTTGAATTCACTGATGACAAGTCACAGACCGTATGCTAGTACAGGTCAGACTGTGCTGGACGGCCACTCCTGCTTCAGCTGCAGAAGCAGTAACGACTGCTTACCAATGACCAACACCACGGTGACTGAAAGCACCACAGCAGTAACAGGATCAACCAACTTGTCAAGAAAGATAGGCAGTGCCTGCAGGATCAGCAGCACCCGCATGTAAAACGGCTGCAAACATAAGCAGCACGAAGCAGCTGATGCTGATAAGCAGCGGGCTGCCGCTGCGCATGATTGTGTGTGTGTCAGCGGCTGCTTCGCAATCTTCACCTGGGCCGCCTGCCTATCAGGGGCCAGGTGGGGTGCATCCTTGCAAATTTCTTGCAGCATTCACACAAGTCTAGCACTGATGCTGTCTCTCTTTGCTGTTGCTGCTGCTACTGCAAGGAGCGTGTACTGTCCTGTCTGCTACTGTGCTGCGCTGCCACCACTGCTGATTTCAACTGCTGCTTTTAAAAGATCATCACGCTGCCATGTCTGGCAGCGTGATGATCTTTCTGGGCTCACCTCAGTTGAAAGTGCATTGAACAAAAGGAGTGTAACCAACAGCATGTGCTCGTTGGCTATGACCTGCAATTGCAAAAGCAGTGGCAGCAGCAGTAGTGGCAGCTGCTGGGTGGGATGCCATGCCAGGTGGGCTGCCTGAGCTTCTCTGATGCATGCTGGTGGATTTCTTGTGCAAAACCAGCCTAGACAGCTTGTTGACATAGGTTCAGCAGTGTGGCTTGATGTGTCGTGCATAATAGTGTGCTGATCGCTGCTGTTGGGAACAGGAAGTCTCTAACTATAAGTGCTGAGTGCCCAGATGCTGCAGGAACAGGTGAGTTGTACTGTAAGCCACATCGCTGCTGGAGGAAAGGGCAATCGGTGCTACACTAAAGGGCTGCTGGTGACGCTTTTGATAGAAGGTGCAGGCATTCAGTGCAGGTCAAATTGCAGCAGAAGACAGCTGTCTGCTGCTTTTTGCATATCTCCTCTGCAGTGCTGCTGCCTATCACGTGTATTGTTGGCACTGCAGCAGGTGCGGGCTGCAGGAAGTACTAACCGGCATGATGCGCCTGGCGTGGCGCTTCTCTTGCTCTGTTCCGCTGCGCTTGAGAACCTGCAGTCACAGCGGGTCATCGGTGCAAAACTGTGTTTAGATGTACACCAGATATGGAAGCCGCAGAAGGGCTGTGTGCATACATACATGCACAAGCTGGTGGAAACTTTTACATCAAATTCCATAGAAAGCACACGTGACGCGCCTGTGCCAACAGCGCGTGCTTCAGCGATCCAGCAACACCCACAGGACAAGCTGCTGCTACGCTGCAGTGTGGCGATGCCCGCGCACGGCTGCACAGCTGGCATACTTGCCACATAAAGAACATCATGCACGCTTTGAAGCTGATGGGTGGAGGCTGGATTGTGATTGAGCCAGGCGAGCTGGTTGTAAGTTGGGGACAGGTCGCACCTCCAAGTCTATCTCATCCAGGGACATCAATCCTAGTGTGAGACCCGACATAAGCCCAGCCATTGTCACCAATGCTGCACTGATCCCGGCATACGTCCAGAACAGCCACTCCGGCATTGGCTCCTCGACATGTTTCTTAGCGACCTCCAGGTCGGTGTACTGCAGCCACTCAATCATTGCTGCACAGCCGTCAAAGGCTTCAGATGAGTGATTTCAATGAATGATCATTGCTCACTGAGCTGCGTGACTCGTTCCACGGTTCCAGAGAGCTGTAGTGGCAACAGCTGCTGTGCAATACGCTGCTGTACAGCTGCAGAAAAGGGTTGGCATCATGCAGTAGGCGGCGAAATGCAAGTTGATGAGTTATGATTGCAGGCCCGCAAGTATATGATGCTTAGTAGTACTCTGTCAGAGTGACAACCAAGTGTCACTGACACTTTCTTGAAGATCAGGAGGCACAGGGGGCTTTGGTGCAACGTTACCAAAGCACAATAAACTATGAAGTCAGGGTTCTGTGTTGTCGTCCTCTTGCCAGAAAGAAACTATTTTTGGCATCTCATTCAATGATAAAGCCAATGCTTACTAACAGCAAGCGCCGAGCTCAGTGGCTGGAATGCTGCAAAAGCCAGCCAGCACTGTCAAGCAAAATTAGCGGCCCAGCTATGTGCCACTGGTCGAAGGCAATGCAGAATCTGTGCTATTGCACCAAGCTTGGTGTTCTTAGGAAGGAAGGAATGAGAGGGCTGTTCCGGCCATAAGGCCCTGCCCATGCAAACCGACTAAACTATCAGGATCACACAGCACTCCAAGGGCAAAACCCTTCTTTCGCGGAGGTGTTCATAAGTACAGCAGTCTACTAAAGAACAGGCGTGTGCAAGACCAACTTGATGGCAGGCCAATGTTGGCCTCTGAGCAAGCCTTGCCAGCAGTCGCTTTGGCACATGATACCTGCATGAGGCAGCTACCTTCTACCCAAGTGCTGCAGTCCAATTCAGCAGATACATATCGGGGCTGCCTAGGAAGGACATTGTCGTGGTCTTGCAGGATTGCTCAGGATTACGTACTGAGTTATGCTGCTGGTTGAAGCTCTGGTCCTGATCACTGTGAGTTGTGCCTAGACACAGCTCCAGATCTGCTTGATCACCCTGCCCTGGCACCTGTTCCTTGATGAACACCTGACCGGCACCTGGGTTTGCTTATATAATCTATTTGGGAGTGCACACACAGCTGATAGAAGTGTAAAAAGTGGATTCAATCAGAGCTTCAGGCTTCTTCAAGGCTGTTGCAGTTGTTGTTGATGCTGGGCTAGCTGCAGCTCAATTGTCTTGGTTCACGCAGTAGGTCACAATGGCAGATGGGCCCAGAGGACAACTAGAAAGGATGACTACTACTACACAATAGTGATGACGGCCATCCCACTGGACACCGATGGCGATGCAGCAACTTCTTCAGCAAGGCAGCATGTAAAAGAGCATGTGGCACTTGTAAGCCACAGCTCTGGAACACGATGTTGCACAGCAATGTTCAGCACGTTACCTGAGGGCTGCCTTAGGTCCTGTTCACAGTGCGCTGCTAGTACTGTTATCATTGGCCAGTTTTATCGCAGTGTCAGAGGCCGGCGTGCGATAGCATGCCAACATCGCAACCGTGGGAGCTTGTGGCATGTTGCAGCTGTCACTGGCAGTTGAAGCCAGGGATAAGCGGGGGACACTGAGATGCCGACGCAATATTCAGCAAGGTGTAGAGGTATCTACTCAAGGCAAAAAGCCACCAGCAAGAGCTCTCGCCAGCAACAAACCCGATAGGGTGAGGTGATTGCCTGTCCACCATGGACAATTGTAGGTGTGTGTTGCTACACAGGTCTTTGGTTGATACATCACATCTGGAGCGCAGTACATCTTATGTCTTGAATGCAGCTGCGATTGAGCCAGTAGATCCGTCGACTGCACGGGGTTTACTCCATGGTAACAGCGCGCGAATTGGCGAATTGTTCTGAAGGTGTGCACATTTGATGCGCACAACCTGCAACTCCTTACAATAATTCGGACTCAGCTGAATAAAAAACTATAGAATACAAAACAGACGCATTATACCCAGTGGACACGTAGCGGTGTGGTTGACCATCGGTAGTAAACGACGTGCCGGCAGCCTTCAGTACTGCAGCCAACTAGTGTATCATCCTGGTCGTATCGGACACCGTTGATCTGAGCGAGCCCACCACAGGCCCAAGACTGCAAGGAAAGGTGGGTTATGCATATTCATTCGCCCATGTGCGCCGTCAACGCTTCATTGTAAGCTTAGCCAACTTCCAATAGCATTCTGATCCAGCCGCCCGCCTGCCGCAAGCCAGAAGCTCCATCGTTCAAACTTGCCTGCTTCTTCGGTTGGCTTATTTCCTCTTCATCTCCAGGTATGGACCCCTTGAATCTTGAACATTACCAAAATGAAAGGTCTCAATGGTCTGACAGCTCCAGCACTCAGTGCTCTGGCGTGCTGTCCGTCCATGAGGATGATGATGACGGTTGCACCTCGAAGCCGCCCTCGGGCAGCAGCTGGCAGGATAAGCTCCACCTACGAATACAAGGTGTCTTAAATGATCAATCAGGACGCTTGCAGACTTCTGCAGCCACAGAGGCAGAGGGTCCTGTTGCACCCAGGAGCAGGCGCCTGGCGGTAGATGTCAGTGGCGCAAATAGCAATAACAGCGCGTGTTTGGAGAGTGGTGTTGACATTGATCAGCCGTCAGCCCCATGGCCTGCCGCATTTCCGCCAGCAAGGAGAACGTTCCAAGCACCTGTGGTCACCAGCTGCTGCACACCCTCTCCTCGTCTCAGCAGCCCGCGTGTGATCTTTGGGGCTTCAGGCACAAACAACAGCAGTGAAAGTCAGCATCAGCAGCTGCAGCAATGGCTGGGCCAGCGGGAAGCTCGTCTAGCTGGAGCTTCAGACCCAGCAGCTGTCATTGCGGGGTCCCTGCCACCCCCTGCTTTCTTGATTATGGGCCTGCTCAGTTAGCCGGCTGTCATACACCGGTGAGGATTTACTGTTGGCCTATGTTATTGCCGGCCTTTTGATGATCCGCAGCAGTGATACTCACTGACTTCTGGTGGTCCCAAAACCAGCCAGTCAGCTCATGCCCTGCTTGGCACATGCTACTGTCTGGCCAGAGAGCGGTGCATGCCCTTGTGCTTGCTGCAGCAAACGCAGCTTGGTTAGCAACACTGATGATCATATATGTTGCAGAGCGCATCTGATTGCTCAAAGGGATTGTGTGCACCCTTTTGTGCAAGTACTCACTATAGTTGCAAGTGTTTGTGTGATACTGCTGCCAGGACTTATACTGTGCCAATGCCGAGCCTCAGTGTGTGTCAAAGTAGCATTTTTGTTGTCTTAGGACTGCATGCACATTGACTAGTGGTACACTATTGCACTTGATGCTTTTTCACATCTGTTCACCTCGTCGTATAAGGCACTTCCGTACCCCTCTGTAGTGGAAATCCCTTGAGACCATTTCGTTTGTGATGACTGCAACCAGCACTGCTTCAGGAGCAGCTCGTGTCACACAGAGCAACTCAGTTGTGTACTGCCCCAACTGCAGCCACTGGTTTGCTGCAATATGTACTTGTGATAAAGTGTTTCAGGGTTGACAGGACATCATCGTGTTTGGGCTTCTATGTTTTTTTGGCGTCAGCTGAGTGCTGGCCT
The DNA here is from genome assembly GCA_018290735.1 of Coelastrella sp. MACC-549. Taxonomy (NCBI): domain Eukaryota; kingdom Viridiplantae; phylum Chlorophyta; class Chlorophyceae; order Sphaeropleales; family Scenedesmaceae; genus Coelastrella; species Coelastrella sp. MACC-549. The sequence goes on from JABEVS010000798.1 coordinate 6,786, forward strand.
GCTCTTGTTAGATTGCTCTGAATGTATGTGAGAAAGGTGGCATGGATGTGATGGAGTTCATGCATCCTGGGCACAATTGATAAGTTGTCTGCCCCACTGTTGTGTTGCTTCAGAATGGTTTTCTCCCATTGTTTATGCTGGTTGTCCCCACCACTTCTAGCCACAGACAAGTGACCATTGGTAAAGGTTAGCCGGAAGGTAGACCTGTTAGTGCTAGGTTGTTCTCCAACAATGCATTGCAGCATCAGGGGTAAATTCATGTGAGGATGGAAGTTGCGTGTGATTGCTGCTAAAGCCAGAAAATGATGCATGCTTGATGGCGGAGCACTTGATCAACATCAGCTGGAACTGATCTTCACATATTTAGGTGTGGATGATCTTGTTATCGGGCCGGGGTGATCAGGTGGGCCTCTCTGGGGCACCGGCTGAAGGTTGGCAAGTTGTGAACAGAAACATGCCTCACAACTGTCCTTGTATCAGTGCAATCCTATCTTGTGAAGGTATGCCTGCATGTGGAACCTCAAACAGCTGCCATATGTCGCTGTCATTTTACTGGTGCTTGTGCGGCAGTTGTTGTGGATGCCCCCCAGTGCTGCTTCACTGGCTTGCGGGCTGTTGATGGTGACCTGTTGGGTGTGCCCTGTTTGTTTTGAGCTGTGTGGACGCCGGTGATGGCCCTGCATGCATCTGCTTGCTGGCTCACAGCCCCTGTGATTGCTGCGATGCAACTCACTCCGGTTGCTTTTCTTGACCAGCTGCTTGCATGAACCTGCTGAGCTGCTGGACAATGGATCTGTCTCGGTGTGTTGCTTTCAGACAGAGCTGTCTTGCATCAATGTCACTCTACTGTAGCCAGCATGACTGAGTGCCAGCAGCGTAGCTGCTTGACCGTTGCTAGGGGTTGGTGTACACCCAAGTCACAATAATGGTGAGGTTGGATGTGTTGTTGGTGTGCTGTTGCCCTGTGACTTAGGGGCCATGTTGACCATATCACCCCTTCGCTAGCATCATCTCATTGTCAGCATCAGTTGATGCAGAGATTGGCATCACTCCCTCTACTGTGCGAGGCTTGCTCCTGGACTTCCCACCTAGGCAGGCACAGCAGGAACCAAGCAAGAGAGAGTCCTCTGCTTTTGTTTGCAGCAGGCGCTTTTGCTCTGCATGCACTTCTTGCTGATCATGCAAGCCAAGATATATGACGTTCAGGTCATGCAGCGTCTGCTGCTGGCGAGTGTTGTGATGATGACTAATGCACTTAGGACTTCTTGTTGCTGCAGATGCAGGCCACCATTGGGTTGTGTCGTTCCAGGGCTGAGACAACTATCATGAACAACAACTGCATACACAACAAACTGCTGCTGAGCCTATCTGCTCGTCATGTGAGACCCAGATCATGTTGGTGTGCATGATGACTTGTGGCCAGCATCTTTCACAGATGTTTGATGCATGTGTAGTGCATGTTGGTCACAGAGGTGGCCTGGGTTGATTGACCAAGAGAGAGTTGCTGTCTGACTCTATTTTCCAGCCTGGCAGTGCTCTCAAACATCTCAAGGGATCTCGGTACACATTTGTGATCCAGTTTTAGAGCTCAAAGCTGTGATAGTCCTGCCTGCAGTTAGTAATGGCAAATCATGCACACTTTGTGCAGTGGATTGCTACAAGGAGAAATCATGGTCGCTGGGAGGGTGCTAGGGTGTCTGTTCAGCAGCACTGGCGCCTACAAAAATTGGGAATTGGGGAATAAGACAGTCAGGCAATTTCCTTTTGACACAGCTATGCACATGAAGGTGCAAGTTTCCAGCCACCATATTGCTCGAAGCCTCCAATACCCTCAAGGTATCTTGATGGGCGGCACAATAGGAATGGGCTTGTCATCGCCTGCCCGTGTACTGTTGGTACGTGTGATGAGATGTGTAGTGGGCTGCAGCTTGGTAGGGCGTTCCATTCTTCTTGTTGTACATTCCTTGCACCACTTGTGCTAGCAGCGCTGTGGATAGTTGTGGGATACTGGTTTTCTGCTGCAGAAGTACATGTGCTGCAGGGTATCATCTTAGCTGCAGAAACAATTCAACAAACTGTATTCTGGGGGGGGGGGCCTTGTTGGTGATAGAGTTGTTCATCAGAAGTTGCAAACAGCCATGTGTTGGTGGTTCTAATTGGTGTGCAAATTCTGGCATCTGCACAGTTTGCCCCTAGCTATGTTATATGCTGTTGTTGCCTGAACTTCAGTCATGGGCCCATGATTGGTGTTTGCTTGTGCCCAGTCTGGTGGCAGCAGCGTGGTACATTCTTAACAATCATCTGGTAAGGCAGCATCTGCAGGTGTGCCTGCCACCATACACTGTGGGTACTCGTCGCTCCAGTCTCAACATGCATCTTGTTTGCTTGTAGGCATTTTGCACATGAGTAGAATGAAACTATCTGGGATGCCTAGCTATAGCATCCCCTCTGGGCAGGTGAAAGGTTGATTGGCTACTGTTGCTACAGATGCAGCCTGTCACAGAGGCGTTACTTGCCTCCCTGCTCATGGAGGGGTTTCATTGCTGTCTGAAGTATAATATAGTACAATGCATGCAATGAGGCCTTAGGTAGCATGCAGACAGGTCCTGGCTCTTCTTCGCCTGCAGTCTATGGACAACGTGCTTGTACATCCAGTGCTGGTCTTTCTGAGACGTGCATTTGCGTCATCTATATGTGAATGGAGCTGGTGTGCACACTGCCTTTTGTATGTGATCTGCCATTACAGTGGCATTGCTGCACTTAAACCTTGTGCAGCTGTGAAGTCAAGATGTCCTGTTGCCTTGGTCATCTATCAGCTGAGCTCTACTGCCTGCAGATGATGATAGGGCTTAGTCAGACAACAGAAAGTGCTGATGTCCAGTTGAATGAGTCGTTTTTGGTTTATTTGCATAGTAATGAGCATGAGACAGCCAACACACCAACACTGTATGTATGCCAGGAGCTGACGCGGTGCAATCTTGGCAAGGATTACAGTGTTTGTGCAACAGTGTTGCAATGTGTGCTCTGTGCCAGCCTTACCTGGTTCTCAAGCCATCAAGCACTTGCATCAAATGACAAACCTTTGCAGTACATGCTACTGGGTGTCTGCTTATTGATGGCTCCAGCTGGCCACTGGTTGCTCCCCTTGTCACTGTTGCTTGGTTCAGTCCTTGTTGTGTACTGGTGTTTTCCGTTGGTGGTTTGAGTTCTTCTCTGGCCTGACCTTAGTGTCAGTTATGTTCAATACAGTCTGCACTGCCGGTCTATTGCTTTGTATTATCTGGCAACCATACAGGGTCACGTTGCCATCCAGATGGCATGCCGTGTGCTTCATGGTCTTTCTACACTTTGCTGTGTCTGGAGGTACCAAAGAATTTGACTGAGAGTTGTGGATGCTGTCATGCAGACGACACACACTTGGTGCATCTCCACAGGCATTACCCTGAGTTAGTTTCAATTAACTACTGATTTAGTTACTGCATGCCTGCTGGCTGCGGCATTGCTTTGTGAGTCCTCGAGCGGCCTGTCCAGTTGGCTTGCTCGTCGGTGTCTGTTCCGATGAAATGGTTGCTTTCATTGCACACAGCGTGGCGCTGAGCTGGCGGTAGCACTCTGCAGGGCGTATGGCCGTTAGATTGGTTATTGTGTTTAGGTATGATCGCGCTTGTTGTACCTGTTGGTCCTGTACTGGACTGTTGCCCTAATGCACCTCAGGCTTCTCGACAGTTAGGCATGTGTGTTGCTCCAATCGTGACACCTGCGAGGTTGTTGAAATGCCATATTATTTATCATCAATTTGCATGAGCATTCGTCATCCCAGGTTTGCTCGTTGCGAAAGGGCTGTGACCTGTACGGGCAGTTGTTCATATTATGCTGCAGCTGCAGTGGATTGTGGTGATGTGTGCATATGCTGGTACTGGATATACTGAGTGCTGTAGGGCCATGGCCTTCAGGCTATCAACAGAACTGAAGATGCAATTTTTCATGGGACAAATGACAGCTATTGGCAGCACAACATGTTGCCCGGTTATGTCCATTTGATAGTCAGCTGGCTATCAGCTGCAATTTGTGCTGGACCTGTTTGATGTTGAACAGTGACTGGATGCTGTAGCTCAATCAGGTTACTTGGTTGGACTTGTGTACTTCTGCCTGGCATTTCCCATATAGAAAACACTAGTTGCCTGGCATATCCAGCATTATTCTTGTTGGGTACGCAGCACAGCTGAGGAGCGTCTGTGCTGTGGAGTATGCAGGACACACTCTTGCTGCTGTCACGGCAAGTAGTCCTACACTACCACCTGGTGATGCCAGCACGTACCTTCTTGTGATGCCAGTCTACTTGCTTGCCAGTGTTCATTGTGCTGACAGGTATTTTTACTGCTTTGGCCAGACATCGTGAAATATTTGAGACATCCGTGGGGCCTCAGAGCTTGGGGGAATGGGGTCAAGGGCCATTCTATGAGCATAGAGGGATGCTTGGGAGGCGTTTCATGCGTGGGTGAGGGGGCTTGAGTTGCACAACAGTCTGTGATGAGTGCTGCTGTACTTCCATGATCATATTGGTGTACTCGCAGTACCAGCAGCAGCAGACTCCTCCTCAGCTGTCCTTGTGCTTGTGTGGGTATGCTGCTATGTGTGTGGGGTGTACAGCAGCAGCAGTGATCATGCTGTTGTGGTCCAAAGTTAAAGGCGGCAAGGGTGCGTGATCGGCCACTTGTAGCGGCGTGCCTAGTCGCTGAAACAGTGTCTACCTTTGCCAATCATAGTTGTATACATCAACATGTTGAGCAGTTGATCCCTAGAGGGCGGGTGTAGGGTTTGTGCCTTCTCCAAATTCGGGATCTGTGTCATTCGTTAACAGTGGGTGTGGATAACTCTGTGCAGCAGCCTTTGCTCTGCTGTGGACTGACTCACAATTGCAATCCGAAGAAGCATGGGCTGTCGCTACTTCTGGATGCAATAACGTGTTTTTTGTGTGCTCATATCCTCCGTAGCTCTGTATAAGGGAACCGGACAGGCCTGTTGCAGGTGTGAACAGCACTTCAGGAAGCTGCTCCGCATGCGGTACTGTGCAGTAAGATGCATGTGCAGGTACAGCAAAGTATTCTTTAGCACTACAGGGCAAGTTGATGTGGGGGGCTAAGCGATGATGCCAAGTGTGATCAGCAGGGTGTTGTTGAAGCACCTGTGCATTGTGGCAAGCACAATGTTGACTATTGGGTTTGATGTGTGTGCACAAGAGGGCACTTCTTGTGCCTCGCACTCTGGGTTGTGACTACCAGATGTGCCATGCTGGTCCTGGGTATCGCATGACGACCCCCTGGTGGTGCCCTGATGCCTACTTCTATTATCTGCATGCCCAACATGCTCAAGCACATGCATGCTCTTTGGTTGATGCAGCATGTGCTATGCAGTAGGTTGCATTTGTCGTACATTGCACAGCTCCAACGTCGTTGACCACACTTGGCATCCCATGCTAGTAAAAGAACGTTTGACCTGAACATACTGTTGGACATTACCTGGGAATGCATGCAGGTAAAAACACGGGATTGGTCAACACCGTCTCTGATGCAGCCTTCAAGCCCACCTGTCGACTGTTGGCATATGTTGCAGCAGCGGAAATGCTGCAGCATCTCATATGCATGGCGTTAGTAGGAAGTTGGTGGGTTTTGTCCTTTGGCAGTTTACTGTTGTTCATCATTCATCATGGTGCATGTCTTGATACTTTGTCAGCAGTGTAGGAACAACTGCTGTTGTTGATTGATTTTGCCAGGCCTCTTATGTACCTCACGAGTGATCATGGCAGGTGATCTCACCATGCTACTGAGTCATCGCATCTGCTAGTTGAGCATGTCTGCATATACATCTGGTTATCAGGCTCAGGTGTCGCGATACGCCAGTGTCGATGGCATGCTGCATAGCTATAGTAAGTGTTGTTTAGTTTGCTTTGGTTTGTGACAGTGTTGTACTCAACAAAGGCTCTTGACTCCACCTCTCCCCAACTTGGCAGTGATGTGCAGCAGCGCTCTTGCGCTAGCTGCGCAGCTAGCTGGTCTGTTCTGCAGCAACTTGTGAATGTGCTGAGTCTCTTGCAAGGGGCCACTTGCAGAAGTAATCATCTTGCATTGTTGGCACATCTGCAGCTGGTCGATCGCTGCTATGCACAATAGACAGATGAACCTGCTTTGATACATCTCCTGTGGCTACAGCACAAAGTATAAAGTATTACAGTTGTGGCTTGCAAGCTGCTTAGGTGTGCCCTTGCCAGCCCAGGATGGAAGCCAACTTGCTTGAAGTTGTTGACACCATACTTGACTGAAAGCTGGATCAAGTAGCAAGCTTACATCTGCATACATTAGCAGCACAGCACTGCTTTGATGTTCAATTGGAGCTGTTTCGACTGAAATCCTATGTTGCAGCAGCTTGTGCTTTGACAGGGCCTTGATGTTGTGTTTCAGTTCATCATGCATGGTGACATTGTGACAACAACGTGACCTGGATAACATGCTTCCAGCCCCGGCATCCAGGATGCAAGCCCATGCTGATTTGGGGTTAATTTGTTCCCGCCAGTCAAGGCCTTGGTCAGCCCGATAGGCCATGGTACTGCTTCTGCTCAGCAGCAGGCTAGTAGCCTACATGTAGGCTACTGCTGTACAGCACAAGGCCTGCGGGCGCCATCATGGCAAATTCCTTGGAAACAGGGTTTATGCATCGTCAATGATACATTGCAAACTTTGTCACAAAGTCGCGATATCTCGGATGTACATCCATGCAACAGTGCATGAGCAGAGCGTAGGTTACAGCCTGGCAGCATCTGTGATGCATATCATTCTTCTGCAGATTGAAAGACATAAAGTATCAGGCTTTCAATACCAATACAATTGGGGGACTCCAACCCCTCCCGGCACTAGCCAGCACATGGCTCATGGGACGCATGGTACCCTTCACTTCAATCACGAGAACGTGCGGCCTCAGGTCAGTGACCACACGTTTACGGATTCAACAAAACCTCTTCCGTGTGCTGGCATGCTTCAAATGAACTGGATCCAGTCCGGACCATGCACTGGTGCACACTGCACGTGCAACCCTCTAAATATGCATAGTATGCATGGTGCATTTACCCAGGGTAAATTCGATCAAGTCGACTAAGGCTTTCAAGTTGTAAGTTACACGAGTGTAACCCGCCCGTTAGCGAGCCAAGTACAGGCTCATTGGGCAAAGCACAGTATTTGATCATTGTAGGTATACATATACAGCAAGCTCATTTGAGCCAGTTGTTCAACAACCGGGACTGGTAGATGGCGGGTACTGCATGTCGCCCCATCGCCTCACCTACACTCAGTCACTAGGCTGTAGTTTTAGCTG
>JABEVS010000799.1:0-14124 GCA_018290735.1 Coelastrella sp. MACC-549
GGCGGGGGGGGGGGCGGTCTGTGCCTGCAACGATGTCGCAGCAGGTTGCAGTAGGTTAACATTGTGGCTGATCATTTCATTAAATGCTTTGGTAATGCTCTTTCAACATGCAGGCCGTGGCCCTAGGCAGGGCAAGCCGATCTGTGGGCAGGACTTGGTAGCAGCAGTCCAGCAGAACAATGTGATTGACGTGGTAATCAACATTGCTCAGGGCATGGATAACACAAGCGATGCCATTGTGTTGACAACTGCAAGTGCACTAGCCGAAGCCGTTGCTGTGACGGATACTCAGAGTGCTGTGGCAGTAGCATATGCTGCTGCTTTGTGTGAGGCTGGTGAGACAGCTGAAGCAGTCAGCCGGGCACTGGCATTTGCTGTTGGCTGCAACGCCACAACAGGCTGCGTAGTAGTGACAGCGGCAAGGGCTACGGCAATAGCCACCTGCAATAGCACTGTTGGCGGTGATGTGTACAGCTATGCATATGCCTCATCAACAGCCGCCGTCATCGGCTATTGTGCTGTGGGGGCGCCAAATGTCCAACAAGGGCTGCGTGACTTCATCATTCCTTTTGGGCTGAATCTTGGTTTGGCAAGGAAGCAATTAAGGCAAGTGCTGCCAAAAGGGTTTCCAGCAGCTTGTGGCTGCAAAGTGTGCAGCTAGGCAGGGCAAGTGAATGCACGTGGCTTCTGGAATTTAGCTGCCCTTTTGGAATGACTATGACTGGATGTATAGCAGAATTCCTAACTTGGTATATGACTGGGAGTCATTGCAGTGTACATGCTATCATGGCAAGGAGGTCAAAGTTTGACCTTCTGTGGGCATCTGCAGTAGTGTGGTGTGGCTGACAGCCACTGGCTGGCAGTACTAACCCTGCTTTAGTTCTCAGGTGGTTTCCCCCTTCACAATTGAGATCGGATAATCATGCACTCCGCCTTGTCCGGAAGTGGATTGAATTTCACTGGGTAGATTTGAGGCGCGGGGCCGATGGCAGTAAATGCTATGGCTGCAAAGTACTGATTATTATTATTATTAGTAGTACTAACCCTGCTCCAAGCTGAGTCAGCATTATGCATGGAAGTTCCCAGTTACCTGGGCCGCTTATTGTGCCTGCTCTTCAAGGGCCTGGCTCAGCCTGAGCAACAGCTAGTAGCTGTTTGGAGCTTCGCTGTGTTTTTAAAAGCACCCACACAGCAATGCCCCGGGCAACTTAAAAGTTTTCAGTTGAGGTGGTGAATAGCATCCACACTTGTCATATGATTGAATTTGAGTGCTTCCATGACATGCCATGCAACTGAGGTGCGTTCAAGCCGGGGTTTCCTAATATATATTGTATGAGCTACAACTCTCAGGGGCTTCCTTATGTTTGATTGAGCTAGTACCTGTGGGCTTTGGCTGACTGCATTTAATTGCTTTCAATGTTGTACTGTTGTGTGGGTTGCCATCGTTGTGCAGTGGGTGTGTTTGGGTAGAGGGGTCTGCATCCCATGAGTGACTCTCAGAGTCAATGGTTGGCTCCTGTTGGGGGCCCCCAAGCTGGGGCCAGGCTCAGCCTGGCCATAGTATGGTATGTATGGCATGTGCAGGTGTATTGAGCCTCGGTGTTGTGCCAATTGTAGTAACCTGGGCCAGGTTACTACTAGTTGATGTACTATACCAACTTGCCAGTGGCACGTATCGTACGTGCGTTGATCTTGGACTCCAAGCTGAGCAGTTCTTGTGGGTGATGAATCAGTGTTGTAACATTACATTCGGAAATGCATCAACAGTTGCAGTTTGGCAGTTGCTGCAGTCAGTCACTGACTTGCTGTGCCACAGCTTGCAGTCAACATTGGCAGCTGGTTAGACTACGGTGGTTGCACTGTCCGGCGGTTTCTAGTAAAAAACGTTTCCTGTGACTAAATGATCATCATGTAGTAAAACCTGCCAGTAGCAGGCCCCACAGTGCCACTGTGGCGGCCACAAGCAGTGGGTGACTAGATTTGAACTTCAAACCGGTTGAACCGGTGATCACTGGTCATGATAGGCAGTTCATTCAATGTTGGCTGGGTTCACTCACAGTGGCTCAGCCTTCTCCTGAGGAGGACAGAGATTGGCACAACCCGGTTGACTGAGTGTCTGCTGTACCAGTGTGTCTTCTGATGTGGCTAGTGTGTCAAACACTAGCGAGGCTCGCTGCATGCATGTCTAAGTGGCAGCAGAGCAGGCCACACTGGGGCATGCACACACACTGAGTGTGTGGGCTGAGAGAGCAGTTATAACTATCAACCGCATCACTGACATCCGATGAGAAGTTTAGTGATGTGTTGAGGTCTGTCATTGTGGTATGGGGCTGACGAAACCGATACTCTGGGCGTATCTTGATCAGGCGGAATTGTGTCCCAAGTCTAATAAGTCTAATAAGCTAATTAGCCACGATGGCCCTGGGTGTCAGAGGCCCGAGGATTGACTTGCCAATTCCCCCAACACGCGGCGTTTAAGAATGATCATCATTCTTGTTGCGGTAACAAGTCACATCCTGCAGACAAGTGCACTCAAGTTTCAAGTGCGCTGTCACTTTCAGCCATCATCTTGCAAGCAATTGGTGATATCAGCCTGTCTGATCAAGACAGCAGTATTGGTGCACTACCTCATGGCATGCATTGCATGCTGTTTCTGCCAACGGTGCAGGCAAATAAAGTCACCCTGAGGGTCTTATCCTACTAGATTGGTGCTCGTTCTGCAGCTGAAGCGCTGCTCTGTATATATATAAGCGCTGCTCTGTCACAGTTCTGGCAGAACAGCCTCACACTAATATGTGTCAGGTTGCTCGATGGGAAGAGTACCGCATGCGGTGGTGCGCACTCCTGCGGTGGTTGTTGCATACCAGTATGATCTGGCTGCATGCATAGATGATGCCATTGCACAGTGTTGGGTTCTTTTCAGACAGTAGTAATTTACAGACACACTGCAGTGCATGCAGTGTGTCAAAGGTGCAAACAGACGTGCTCAGCTTGGCAAGCAAGGTAATAACGGTGTTCTTGGTGTACTACTAGGCTCAAGGGTCAAGGTACTACCGAGGCCTAGTTCGGCCGAGGGGCTTCACATGTGAAGACCTTATTCAATATTATAATAATATGATAATATATGTACTTGCCCCTATTTATGTAATGGTAATAGTATGCTAAGGGGGTTGCCAGTGTAGTGCACCTCATATTTGCAACATGTGTGAGGACAAGTTGGCTCTAAGTTTCCATCCCACAGTAGTACTAATCATGATCACCATCATGGCTGGCATGTCACACAATAACAAGCACACTTCCTGCAAATGCCCACGATAATGCACTGGCTTATTACTACTCAGCAGTGGTTACTACTGCTGCTACCACTATTGCTACTACTACCACCACTACTACTGCTACTGCTACTACCTCAAGGGTTTCCACCCATAAGCAGCCAATAGTGATGGCTCAGCGGGGCACACACAAACAGACAGCAACACAGACCAGATTCAATGTGGCAGAATGTTTTCAACTTTGACTTGCACAACATCATCCGACACCGACTCAACTACAACTTTCATCTCAGACTCAGAAAGACGTAACATCAGATGCAAACATAATCACAGGTGTGTTTGGATTGCAACGCAGCAACCAGCACAGGTGAACAAATGCAGCCACAAAACGCTTCTGCTGACCCGTAGTACTAGTTCCAGTAAAATGTGCCATGTGGCCCACTGGAATCTGGGAACTGCTGTAGTAGGCGTGTGCTGCAAGGTATATAACATGTTAATAATCTGATATATTCATTAATCATCATAGATCAAAGTCACATAGTCACTAAACTGCTCTAACAACTGCGGAAATTGTGACCACACTGGGTTGGAAAACTCACATTCAAGAACCATATGGATATTCATATTCAACAGAACCTAAGGCACAATGTTGACAGTGGCATAATTGTCTAGGCAATCATTGTCTAGTCACTACACGGTGTCAGCATCAATATACCACCTGCCTGAGGCAACAACGAGGTCATGGGCAGCCAGCCTACTGCACAACGACATGACAAGTGTCCTGCATTGATGCCAGCTGTACAATATACATATGTATATGCGAAGCTTTCCTCACCTTTTAGCTCAACCATATGTTCAGGTGCAAACCACTGCTGATACACATAACATAACAACAGTTCAGAATCCGCCTGCGAAACATCGGGCGCAAGGCCGATGGCAGTAAATGCTATGGCTGATGGTATCAATTATTACTATAACAACAATACAGAAGGAGCAGCGCAATCATGGCCACCAAACTGCTCAAACACCTGCGGAGGTTGGGACCGCACTGGGTTGTCAACTCACATTCGAGAATCATATGATATTCATCGCCAACAGAACCTGGAGCACACTGTTGACGGGGGCGTATTTGTCTAGGCAATTATTGTCCAGTGTTAGCATCAATATATCACCTGCCTGAAGCAACAAGGAGGTCATGGGCAGCCAGCCTGAAACAAAATTGCTCTTCGCAGGAGACATGACAAGTGTGCTGCATGCATGCCAGCTCTACGCAGTATAAGCAAAGGGCATGTGTACAAGCTTTCCTCACCTTCTATCTCACAATACAAACAGGTGCAAACATGTCATCATACACGTAATGAAACATTCTTTCAGAAGAAGCAGCGCAAGGTTGAGGAGGCGGATCATCATGTCTGATACCAGTTTCGTAAGAACCAAAAGTCATAAGTTGAGAGCACACAATCACCAGGCTGACACACACAACAATTGTGTACCCACAACACCCGAATGGCAAAAGCACTTCTCCATGTACAAGAACTGTCAACTGCACAGGCGCCCTTGAAAGAAAATGCTCCCTTTGAAAGCCCGGGGTGCTTGGAGCCTGTGATATGTCTCACCATGCATGTGGAGCGCCCCCCCCCCCCGCCCCCCTTTTCAGTTTGGATACCCAGTTTCCCAATCTGGCCTGTCAAGAAGGAGGATCCTTTTGCACCATACTGCAGTTAGCCGGTTAAATGATTGATAGGGTCACCACGCCGCAGGGTTTGGGTATGCTGGCAAGCTTTATGGGAAGGTTCTTCAAGGTGCATATCTGAACTCTTTCACAACGTTAGCAGACACAGTATGCTTATGACGGCCCTCTATCATGAAAGGGAGTCATCCCCCACCCAACAACCCAATCAGCACCATGTACACACCCAGAGTTGTTGGAGCAGTGTATACATGGTGTAATCACAAAAACTGGGGACACCCCTGCAGTTTGAATCAATGATGCCCAATGTACAGCTGATCATCAGTGATTGTGCATGGACATCCAAACCAAAACAGAATATTCATCCACAACAGCTGTTGACATGATCTTAACAATGCACATAGGTTTGAAAATGCGGCAGATCCCTAAGTAGGGACAATAACAACTTTACTGCACAGCATCTCACAGACGTTGAGAATCAGGGGCCAACAAGATGCACATGCTCAAATGAATATAGAGGTGGAGATTCAGGGACCCAACAAGACTCTTACGTATGATTAGAGGTGGAGATTCAGGGACCCATAGGTCACCCAACAAGACTCTTACGTATGATAGAGGTGGAGATTCAGGGACCCATAGGTCACCCAACAAGACTCTTACGTATGATAGAGGTGGAGATTCAGGAACCCATGGGTCACCCAACAAGACTCTTATGTTTGATATGTTTGATACACGTAATCAAATGAATACAACATGCATAGGACACGTATAATTGATCCACACTCATATCATAATTAAAACAATGAATAAATGCATAGGACACGTGCAAAAGCAGGCTTGACAGAGAAGTTTTTGATGTGACTTTTTGAGCTTTTTCACAATGCCAGCAGACACAGCATGCATAAGATCGCCTTGATTCATCAAGACGCAACTGATTCCCCAAGCAACAACCCAATCAGCACCATGTACACATCCAGGGCTGTTGGAGGAAAGTGTTATACATGGTGCTATCATATAATAATACTAATAAAGACATCCCATACATGTATAACGATGCATCATGCACAAACGTACAGCTCATTGTGCATGGACCTCCAATAGCATCCACTCACAGCTTTCTACATAAGCTTCATATTGCGCATAGGTTTGAAGTTGTGGCAGATCCCTATGTAGGAACAATAAGAAGTTTACTGTGCAGCATGTCATTGAGGTGAAAAATCCGGGACCAACAAGGCAATCATGATCAACTGAATACTACTGTGCTGTAGGTACGATTGTCCTACATCGCAGTAACATCTTGGATGCAACAGAAACTTGAAGAAATGCACTCCCTGAACACATTTCCCTGCCACATGTCGCCCAGATTATTGCTGCATTTGCCTCCCGAGTTAACTAGCAGGCAAGAATCATTGCTGGCTTGTTTTACCTGCATTCACCTGGTGCATAGATCTAGTATGCTAACCTGCAGTCTCTACACTCCAGCAGTCTCACACTGAATGGCCTTATACAGCGCAAAAGGAAGTGTTGCGATGCCATGCCATGCTTAGCCTGTACATTGAGCTGCTGTGGGGGTGCATTATTCAGCACTGGGAGTTCAAAGGTGCCCCTGAAAGCCTACATGCGTAGGATATGTGCAAAGCACACACTTTTGACCTCCAGCATATGTTGCCAGAAACAAAAGCCCGGCAGAAGATGCTAATGTCACCCATGGGACACATTCTGTCTGGACGACACAACAGACTCACACGTCATCAAGCTATAGCAAAAGCTTTTATCTAGTAGTTTATAGGTATTATGCATTCATATGATGCAAGTGCTACAGCAGAGACACATACTAAAGGGAAGGGGGCCTAAAACAGAACAAATCCTGCTGTTCACTGGTCATCTGCCAGCAGGTTTCTCAATTGCTCCCAGATATCCTCCTCTGCTGCATCCACTGCCAGTGTATCTAGCACGGCAGCAGTTGCAGCATTGAACGCCTCTTGACGATGTTCAAGTATCGCTGACCCTGTGCCAGCTGCAGCTGTACTGCCATCCGCTGCTGTACTGCCAGCAGCCGCTGTACTGCCAGCAGCCGCTGTACTGCCTGCAGCTGCTGTACTGCTGATGGGGCTGTACAGAGATGACGGCTGCAGGGGCCCTTGCAGAGAGACCTGCTGCTGCCACAGTGTCGCCACACCCTGTGATGCGGCAATGCTGCTTGGGGATCCTACTGCTGGCCCATGAGCAGGACTTGTTGGGTTCACAGTCTGTTGCACACTGCCAGACACTGCTAGTGCGTCAGCAGCACCACTTGGCAACTGGTCAGCAGTGTTACTGACATCAGCACCTGACTCAGGGTTTGTGAAAGCTTTGTTAATGCCTGTGGGGCTTCTGACACCTGCAGCAGGAGTGGCTACACCCGTCCTTATTTGTGACCATTTGTAATGGCTGTGCTGTAACAGCGGCTGCTGCTGCTGCTGCTGCTGCCAGGACCGCCGCCGCTGCTGCCATGACTGCATCTTTCGCTTGTGCTGCTGTTGCTGCACTACTCTGAAGAGCTGCTGAACCAGTGGCACCTCTTGATTGGAAGAAGTTTGGGCAAGACCGAAGTGGGGCACAACAGGTGTCAGGCTGTCTGCTGGACACGGAGTTCTGTGGGCTGCAGCTGCATCAAGCTGCTGGTGCTGCAAATTAAAGTGAGTAGCAGCACCAGACCAAGCAATACCAAGATTATTACCAACAGCTGTCACGTTGTAAAGGCTGCTGCCGTTGGAGTTGCCAGCACTGTTTTGGGGCCCCAAGATGCTGGCAGCTGCTACTGGTGCTGTTGCTGCAGGTTGCAACCTATCCAGTTGTGCTCCTGCAGCCTGGTTTTGCTGTTGCCAGTACTGCAACTGCTGCTGCTCTGGCACGGGCTGCCTTGCCCTGTCTGTACAAGGCAGACTAGGTGACACAGCTGTCAATGCTGCTGTGCTTCCCAGGAAACCGAAAAGGCCAGTCTGCTGCTTGTATGCCTGTGACTGTAGCTGCTGCTGTGGTGGCACTGACTGTAGTGCTTTATTCTTCCGCTTGCTGCGAGCTGTCATATGGGCAATCCACCTTTGCATCACCACCAAAGCTTGCTGTATCTCCTGCATGTCATTGTCATGTGCTGCAATGCTTGGGCTGCTACTGTCCAATGTTGCTGCAACAGCGCCTGCTGCAGGCAATCCAAAACCTGCTGCTGGCAACTGCAATTTGTGGTAGTGCTGATCAGGCAGGGTGCTGTTGCCTTCTGGCCAGTTGGTACTGTCATCTGCCTGGCTGAATCTGACTAATGTTAATTGATTGGATGTGCCAATATGCAAGCGCTTCGCCGCAGGCTGCTGAGCGCCTGCTGCTGCAGTGTGCTGATAACAACGCCGACAAGGTAGCCTCAAGTTGGTGAGACTAGGTTTATCAGCTTGGCCTACAGAGCTGCCACTGGCACTGCTGCTGCCTGCCTTATAAAGTTGGCGCTGCTGCTGCTGCTGGACCTTGCATGCAGCGACGTAGCTAGATGGAGTCGCTTCTGCATGGGCTGAAAACTGCGACAGGCTGCCATAGCTGGCATCAAGGACAGAAAGCTGCGCTTTGGTTGGTTTGCTGTTGGACAGAGGGCCGCTTGGTGGATCTGCTGCTGTGCTGTTCGGCTGCAAAGCAGGCATAGAGTAGGTTGCACTCTGCTGTTGGCTGTGCACCATAGATTGTCCTTGCCTGGCAAAGGTGGTGGTACTGATATCATGGTGTGGACCTTGTGCTGCATGAGAGGCCCACCCTGCTGATGTGGGCACAGCACAAGGCGTAAATGCTGCCAGCTGCTGCTGCATTCCTCCTGCCAGGGACTGATGAGAAAAGATAGAGTCAGATGACGTCAGTACAGCAGGAAATGCTGCGGTAAATCCGGTACAGGACGTTTCCTGCAAGCCAGCGGTTGATGGGTGTGTGGTGGCAGCTGCTGTCAATGCACAGTTTACACCACCATCCTGTGTACTGTGGTGATCACCTGCTATCAGGCACTGAGGCTGCTGTGTTAGACCAGCTGCCTGCTGCATACAGCTGTACATCTCTTCACCAGAAAAGCTAGGGCAGAGTGCTCTTTGCAGGCCTGCTGATTGGGCCCCGAAAGTTATGGCATCCGTTGCTGCTGCTGCTGCGCTTGATGTTGCTGCTGCACCTGCCGAGGGCACCGAAGTGATAGCACTGATTTCTTCTGTATGCTGTCTGTCTGTTGTCTGCTGAAGACTCCACAATAGGCTGTCCTGTTGCTGACTACCAGGCCTAAGTAGAGAGTGCTGCATGTTCTCAGCACAATCCGCTGACTCTGCAACTGAGCCTGTAGTTGCTGCTATAGCACCTGGAGCAGTTGATGTTGGGGGTAGTGGTGTTGCAGCTGCTGCTGCTGCTTCAGCAGAGTGTGTGCTGGCAGCCTCAGCTGCCAGTAACTGGCTTGCAAGTTGCTTTGCCTCTTCACATGACATCTGCAGTCATGACAGATGGTCACAATGGCAGTTGGTGTTGTTTGCTTCAAGCAATGACATTCCTAAAGACTGAGGGGCTGAGCTATGAAGTGTAAACAGAAGGGGCCGGTGTTACAGGGCAGTAGCACCAGCTGTCACAGTCAAAAGCTATTCCCAAAGCCAGCTCAGTGCTCAGAGAACTGCAGCACAAGACCTTGGATGATCCTGCTGATAAGTCAACTTGTTTTTCTTCATTTTATCTTTCGAATTTATTTCTTACTTCTCAGCTTGAAAAACTTACTTAACAGAGCAAAGAAGAAAAACGCAAAAGAAAAGTTGCGGTAGGCTGGCAGCCTTACCTTGGCAACTGCATCATCAGGTGGAGCTTCAAGCCAAGCATCGAGCACAGTCCCCACATTGGATGACGGACCACCAGATTCCCTGCAGGCCAATCAAATGCGATTTGACAGAAATGTTTCCTCCGCTTATTGATATGCTTAAGTTCAGCAGGACAGAAACTGCATCACAAACCAGTCTTTGCATTTCCACCAGTCCAACAGAATAGGTATGGTCCTTGACTGTGTCAAAAACAGCAATGTGTCTGAGATGACAGTGGGTAGGAAACATCTATCTGCCGCCAGATGGCATGTTGTCATTGACCGCAGAAAGCAGCAGTGTCAGCTCGGCAGGCAGGAGCAGCTCTCACACCTGGTGTTGGCCTGCAGCTTGGCCTGGTTTGGTAGCACGACTCTGTTGAGCACCAGATTGACTGCATGGGCTGAGCGATGTGGTAGAACTCTTGATGCAGCTGAAGTAGATAGGACGTTGCAACAGCAAAGGAGTTTGCTTAGGCTAGTGAGTACGTACTGTGTGTAGGGCATATGTAGGGCACCTGTACAGACGAGGCTTTGATAATGGCTAACTGTGCTATGCATTGCCTGATTCCAGTGAGTAGAGGAAGGGTGTGAGTAGAGCCTCTACCCTTGAAGGGCTGCCATCCTATTGAGCACCTTTACACAACTTACCTGCAGAAATAAATGCCTTGGCCTGCTTGACTTCTGGTGAGGCTGAGGCATGAAGATACACCTGCAGAGACATGCAAAGTATGTTCGAGATGCTGACTTGGTTGTGCTCCAGATATGCAGCATGAGCCGCCCTATATTGATGCCCACGACACTCTATTACAATGTGAGCAGGACTGTTATGCATAGGGTTAGCGACCTCAGGCATGCTTTGTAGAGTTGTAGAAGCATGTGCAGGTGTGATCCATCGCTCAAGGTAAGCTCCTTGCGTTGAAATACATCACTCCCAAGCTCATGATTCAGCCAACAGAGTTAATGCAGCCATCACTCCTGTGATGCTGCATTCTTACCCCTAGGACAACAGCAAGCTCTGCCTTGGTCCAGGCAGCGACAGTGCGTTTACGAGGCTTGCTTGCGCTGCTGGTGTCCTTCCTGACAGCTGCAACAATGGAGCGCCACCTGCAAGCATAGCACGTTTATACACGCAGGCTTTTACGCCAATTTTACAGCACAGCTCATATGCACACCCACAGACTCAGCAAGCTCCCATTGATGCAGCTGCGTCCAAAACCTCAGACATGATGTATAATACCTTGTCGCTTTAGTTACTTAGCAAGTTGTTCTCGTGCAGGAAGAGTCCGCAGTTCCGCAACAATGGTTGTTTACGCACTGCGTAAACTTGGGCTGCCAAGCCACTGTAACTGTTCTGAAGGGTATGCTTCCAAGCCGGTGTAACCCTCTTGAAAGACAATGCTGGCTCGAAACCACCTTGCCTTGCTGCACAGAGTCCAGGCGAGCATTTCAAGGCTTCTGCGACGGTTGGCCATGACGTACAGCCATGACAAGCTATATGGTGTAGCAATTGAGAATCATCCTGCGACGAGAACACGACCGCCGTTCATCATTAAGCTGGCGAGGGCCATACGAACGACTGACTGACGTATGTTGAATCCTGCTCTTGCCTGCTTGCTCCAGCATAGCAACTTATCTACAACTGTGTCCAGCATATCTTTGAAAATTGCGCACGCTGCTGAACAGGCTGCTCCGCGGGATCCTTTTCTACGGGCACTGGCGCAGTGCTATGGGCCAGCAGATCACAGATGATAACCAACTCCTCAGTATAAATCTACAGCGAACTACGACGTCCATGCAGGATCACGAACTGTTTGCCTTGTGTGTATTTGGGTCCTCAGTAGCGAGAATGCTACCTAACGCGCCCGATGCTGCTACTCAGATAGATCTACAACAGAGTGGGTATGGTGGTCCCGCAGTACTAGACATTCAACGTAAGTGACATGCGGGAAGTGCAACCGCCAATCTGCGGCAGCACGTGCCTCGTTGGATTTCTTTGTGGATCGTGTAACGCTGCAAATGTGAAAAGAAGGTTTTGAACAACAATTAGTTTTCACAGCAATAAGTAGTGGCCTGCTGGGAGATACTGGGAAATGCTCGTAATTGTACAATCTGCGGGGTCATCAATGCCTTATAGACTGCGGCTGGTAGCGGGTGTCGGTCCTGTAGGAGACACCCTGGCAGCGACACCTCCAGCAGCTTCAAACATATTGGAAGAGTGCCTCCATTGCTTGAAGCTGGCAGTACCAGCAATTTCAAATCAGCTCATAGTTGATGTCAACTACACTGGTAGAAGCTGCTGGACTCATGTTGCAGCAGCTCAGCAGCAGTAGCCTGCCGGGCAGGTCGGGCTTCCGATCAGCATAAGTAAAAAAGGCATGGGTCTCAACCTGGCGGCCGGACACACTGTGAGCACTGTAGCCAGCACTTCTAGCTGGGCCACCCCAATAAGTACCCAATAGGTATGAAGTAGACCAGCCCGTTTGCCCTGCAGTGCGCAGCTTCAAGGCTTGTTGACAAGCAAGTGCACTGACCCTTGCGACTTGCGATCAAATGTGGCACACTAGATGCATGTGCCACCAAATGAATATGTCTCATTAGGAGCTGCTGCTGCATCTGCCTGGGAAGGTGGCGAAGGTGGCCCTTGCTACTAGAAGTAGTACATGTGCTACTTCATCCCACTTCTCCTCCCCCAGCTCCTCGCTCTGGCATCCAGCAATCTTTATCTGCCAGATGGAACAATAGCTGCAACTCACCGCTCAGGCTGAGCAGTAATTTGTCCAAATGAAATCATTAATCTTGCAGCCAATAGCACACGCTGATGACGACAGTCTTGGCAAGTTGTGTGGCTCCATGTGCCGAGGTCAAATCAGATGCATGGTCCGGCCACGGCGGCAAACACAGAACTGTCACAAACCATTTTTCCCCCACAGCTGGGTACATGCAAATCTCAGAGGCTCAGCTATGCTGAGTATGTGTAAATTAGGCATGTGCGGCTTGATATCAAGCTGATCGATCAGTGGAGCATGCCTAGTACTGCACTTTGTTATGAGGCAACACAATAAACTGCAGTCGCTGCGGGATGTGGAGAGCCTGTGCCCTGTAGGGTTTTTTGTTCACGATTGCTGACTATCATCAACTAGCCATACACAGCTTATTGCACAGCGTAGCTGCTTGTAATTGGTGTTCTTATGGCCCTCAGCGCCTGTTCATGCCATCACTCAGTAGGTAGCCTTACTAAGATACGGGTAGTACATGTCTGGATGCTTGCAGGAAACTGCCAGTTGCAAGTGGCAGCAAGTGGGTGAGCAATGTAAGGGCTGAGGCATGATCACTCTCAGACCATTAACTTGCTTGAAACGGTCATGCATATAAAACCTTTGTAAGTAAGCTGACTGCCACAACTGCCAGTTTTTTTGTTGTGCACCAGTGGTGGTTGTCAGCCAGAGGCACCGAGCTCTGCAGTACATTTGGCACAGCTTTGCATACGTATCTCGGGTAGTCCTCATACAACAGGTGAACACATTAAATGCTACTCATTGCTCCAGGTGTGATACCCATACCTGCTATCAGAGACCTTGCAACCAAAGACATCAGCCGAGCAGGCCCTAGGTGTCAACCACGCGGCATTGATGTTACCTATTGATGTTATCTATTGATGTTATCTATTGATGTTATCTATTGATGTTATCTATTGATGTTATCTATTGATGTTATCTATTGATGTTTATCTTCTTTGGTCTGTGGTTTTATTTCGTTTATTATTATATGGATAATAAACGAAATATGGAGTTCGTTACATAACTAAATGTATGGAGTTATGGAGAATGGGCTCTTTCAGGGGCACAGTCATTATTTTCAACACAATGGTGAAGATAACAATGACAGGAAGAAGCTGGCCAAGGTCACAGTTGGTCAAGGACACATGATGGCTGTAGCTGCATAATAATGATAATTTAATATTAATTTATTATTAATTAATAACCAATTTATTGCCGGCATCAGACCAGCAATGACACAGTCAGGTGCATGATTAGCATAGTTCAGTGTTCACACTGAAACCATGAATCAAGCCGCTTGATCTGGGTACCCTCTGCTGGAAGACTACCAACCACCGCAGCAGGGGCCAGCAGCAGCAGGCAGCTGCTGTTTCTGCTACAACGCCACCCTGCTAGTTGCCCACCTTACATTGCAGCAGCAGCAACAACAACAACAACAACAACAACAACAACAACAACAACAACAACAACAACAACAACAACAACAACAACAACAACAACAACAACAACAACAACAACAACAACAACAACAACAACAACAACAACAAC
>JABEVS010000800.1:2747-13993 GCA_018290735.1 Coelastrella sp. MACC-549
GGGGGGGGGGGACGGCTCAGCACACTCCAGGCCCATAATAATGTCAGCCGAGGCTGGCAGCAAATTATAATCCCAGGTTCACTCAAGCTTGCTTGTTGCAGATCTCTGCTACAAAGCTGCTGAAGGTAGTCGAGGCAGCTCTGAATACTTTGTTCTGTGACTTACCGCCACGATGCGCACGCGCGTCTGTCCCGGGGTGATCAGCTTCTTCATGATGATGCCGGCCTTCTCACTCACAAAAACAGCAGGGATGCCGGGATCTGGATGGTCTCTGGGCTTGCTCATGATGATCAGCGCCTCATACACATCATCATACACTATTGCTGCAGAGGCCCCAGCCTCTTCAGCATGGCGAACCTGCATCACAACATGCATGCAATGATGAGCTCAGGCAGCTGATGCAGAGCCTTGTTCATGATGTGCAACAGTGTTGCTGTTGTCATTGTCAGACTGCAGTACCTTGATGTCGAAGGTGCAGTTTGTTGGGTGTTGCTGCTGGCTCCTGCTGATCAATGCAACCCAGGTCCCGTGCTTATTATGGTACTTGAAGGGCTGGCAGGCGTCCTCAGGATCTGCAACCTACAGGACACATGCAGACCACAGGACAAGCAACAGGCCCAGTCAGTGGCAGCTTTCCATTTCACCCAACTAGAGGCAATAACAGCTGATCTGGACGCTTCCACACTGCTGCCCAGAATCCCTTGAGCAATAGCAATAATAGTATGTCATCATCTATTTACTCCACAGTTATCGCTAAGCAGGCTGCAAGCTTTGCAGACATCAGTGCTACAGCAGATCTTGACACTGGAGGCTAGCAGACACCCACCCGCAGCAAACCGTCTATCCCCTCGTCTGGTATCTCCGGGCCAAAATCAGCTGGAAGATCCGGAAAGGGGTCGAATGTGTAGTTGTTGCTGCAGCCAGAGCCCCAAAGGTACAGATGAGTCCGCCGTTTGGTACCCAAGACCAACACAGTTGCTTGATTCAGGCTGTTGCGCCATGGGCTGTATAATTTGCAACTGTATTATGTAAAATGATAGCAAAAAGCACTGTCACGCCTCACGTGTAGATGAAGACATCACCCAACACTTGTCCTAATGATGGCTTGCTGACTGCCAGCACACACAGCAGCATGCACAGCTGCGGCCATCTTGATACCATAATCTGCCTTCAGATTATCTTATCAACGAGCCAACACGGATGAAATGGCGTAAGAGGAGTGCCGAGACTGTGTTGTCAATCATATCGTGGCTGAAAAGTTCAATGCCGGCCGCTCATTCTGCTGCGGTGACCATGAGAATCATGTTGCTTGTTATTCCTTGTCTCGTGCAGCGACAGCGGTCAGCAGTCTTGTGTGTCCGCGACTTCATTCAAGGAGCGATGCACCCCTGTCGTGACAGTTTGTAAATAAGACACTTGGTAGTATGTTGCATCATACTTTCTGATCTTGCTACCTGCCAGCTAGGCCTACGTGACATTAACAACAAAGTGTTAGACACGATGACAAGGTCTGCGATGGACTGGCGATGGAGCGGTTAGCGGTGCTCAAACGCAGCTATTCTGTCGCAAGTGTGGTGTCATAGTGCAATGCGACCTTTAGGTAACCGCTATGTGCCATCCTGTGCTGTGGTGAAACACCTACATCTTAGCGACACTGCCGAGGTTGTCATGCCTCTCGCGCGATCCATAGTTATTCACAGAAGGTTGTGGCATGGCGCAATTTGTGCCATGTAATGGCAATATTAGTTCTGTTTTTGGCAGTCAGCACAAGCGGTGGCGAAGAGTGGCCAAATTACCCATACCTTCACCAGCCATACTGATGAAGCCACTCCGCATGCAACCTGGCAGGGTTTCACCCCCCACACAAACGATCCCTGCACCTCGTACAAATGTTACTACCACAAGCTCTGGCCTGCAAGACGAAGCCAAGGATGCTGCAGCCATTCACAGCCACAACATCAGCATGGAAGCAGAGCCAGACATCTGCTTGAGAGATCATCAGCCCGCATGGGCAGTGTTTAAGCAGTGCATGCTGCTTGGAGCAGCAGCCTGCTGTGCCGCACCACTTATCCTGGTGCTCGACATAGCAGAACGAGCTTGCTTGGCCCTCTGTCAAGTGCAGCAAATCAGGCAGCAAGTATTGGGAGCATCTAGATCCAATGCCCAAGCACAACAGCAGCAGCAGCACCAGATTTCATCACACAGCAGTCTCCCAGCAGCGGCCAGAGTGAGCGAGAATAACAGCAGGCCAAGCTCCAGAAGGGTGGGCGGCAACAACAGTCGCCAGCGCCCCTCAGATCTGTGGTTGCTTGACCTGTGGCCTCCATTTGGGTTCATGGCGCTAGCAGTGATACCACCTGTGCTGCTGGCAACCAGGCACTTGTGTGTGGGCACTCCAGGAGTCATGCAGCCCCTGCTGTCATGTGTGGCTAGCCTGATCCTCCAGGCATATGCCAACTTGTACCTGGCAGTGCTGCAAAGGGCAAAGCCACAGCCTGTGGCAGCAGCGACAACAATACCCACCCAACAGACAGCAGCAGCAGCAGCAGAGGCAGCAGAAGCACCTGGCAGCAACAACACTGACGGCAGAAGGGAGCAGGCACACTGGTGGAGAGCAGCAGTAGTGGAGGTGCAACAGGCACTACCAGAGAGCCCCGCCAGGGGCTTGCATTACGTCAAGGCCACAGGCATTGATGTACAGCAGGATCAGCAAAGCAAAGCACACACGTGCTTCAAGAGAGTTGGCAACACTCCCAAAGCCGTCACCATTGTTTTTGGGCTCACACAAGTCTGTGGTGATGTGTTCAGGTTCTGGTGCATCAGCAGTGCAGTAAGGGCCATCTGGCAGCAGCAGGCAGCAGCAGCACTTGGCTGGGCACCTCCCATCAGCGTCCTGCACCATGCAGCAGATGGCTCTGTGCTGGAGATATTAGCAGCAGCAACATCAGCAGCTGTTGGCCTGCAGCAGAACCTAGGTGCCACTGTGTGGCTGGCGACTGATTGTGTGTTATCTGCCAGCAGCGCTGCTGTCTATGTGCTGGCTGCTGTTGCAAGGTTGCTTCCAGTATTAGACAAGTTGCTGCAGAGCTAAGTCACCAGCAGTGGCCTGAGAGCTTGAACGATCTGCATGGAGCGACAGGGTGCGACCAGTTGTCTGGGGTCATACCAGGGCTGCATCACAGCTACTGAGCGCATTGCGGCAGATGTGTCAAAAGTCAAGCACTATATTGGCGGGTGGTTTGCGCTACTCATCAGTGGCAGTCTGCATTACTACTAGTAGGGGTGTTGCACCACACAAATTTCTGATAACTCGACTTCACATTGTTGTCGGGGGCAAATTTGTGTTTCAGCAGCTGATGCCTTTGGGGACAATTCAAGCCAGGGTTGAAACCATCATGGCAGGCAGAAACTACAGCGGCCTGAGCAACCAGAGGTTGAGCCTTGCTGGCAGCATCAGGGCAATCTTCACGCAACACCATAGCCTGAGCAACACATGAAGCAGCGACGGTGAGCGGGAAGGCAGGATAGCAGCCAGGAGCTCAATAGCAACCTCAGCATCAGCAGCGACAACAGTAGCTCAGCAGAATCAGCAGCTGGCTCTGCTGCCCGGCATCTGCAAGTTGCAGCTGCAGCAACTGCAGGATTGCATCACTGAAGCAGCAACACCACCAGCAGTAGTGCAGCAGCAGTTAGGCACTCCGGCAACAGACAAGCTCAAGGCGCGAGGGTCTGTTGATTTGGTGGCTGTGGCAATATTGCTGAGATGTCAAGTGTCAGTAGAGACCATGAGCACAGCAAGCTGAAGGAGTGCAAGTGCTTCAAGCACTTATGATGAGGATTGCAGTGACACACCACACCCACCTTATCAAACTACATGCTTGGAGCATTAACGGTGAGCAGTTGGTAGTGACAGCAGCACATGTCGCTGTTTGTGGTCATGGGGGCTGATACGGTTTGGCAGTTTTCCCGCATCTCATGCTCTGTTAGCCTTCGATGATTGAGCTATGCAAAGGGAATTAATAGTAGACAAAGTGCACTTGGGCTAGCGCTTTCTGAATGAACGATTACATCTGCTGACCTGCTGTACACATGTGTTCTTTCTTTTGCAATGTGGTGCTGGCTGTGGTGCTGCCTCCGGGACAGCAACTGGCAAGCAGCATACAATAAGCATGGTCTTCCTTGTCTACTGTACTTTCATTGAAGGTACTCCCGCTGCAACCCGTGACGCTCTTGCACAGTTCATAGTTCTACACAATCATGTGTGTGAAGTGCAGTTGATTGGGTTCATGCTGCTCTGAAGTTAGTTGTGCAGTGCAGAACCGGCCTCCAATGCCTGGCTGTTCGAACAGATCACAGCAGGTGCTGTGGCACCTGCCCCACACAGGCCAAGCGGTTCAGTCCTGTAACAACAGCAGCGCACAGTTGTTTAGTAACATCAGCACATCAGGTGACATGCAGGCCTTTTGTATGTGGGTTCTTGACTGGATGGTATTTTGTCACTTAGGCGACTCCTCAACTGAACAAGAAGGCTTGTCCTGTGCAGCTGGTGTGCATTTTCAACAAGAAGTCCTTGATCCAGCAGCACAGGTGATGCATGCAGCCATTGGCTAGAGCCCAGGCTTCCAGCCAAACACAACGGCATCGGAGCATTGCTGAGTCAGTCGCATATTTGAGCTTAGCATCATG
Source organism: Coelastrella sp. MACC-549 (assembly GCA_018290735.1). NCBI lineage: Eukaryota > Viridiplantae > Chlorophyta > Chlorophyceae > Sphaeropleales > Scenedesmaceae > Coelastrella > Coelastrella sp. MACC-549. The sequence goes on from JABEVS010000800.1 coordinate 7,434, forward strand.
CTAACCTAGCAGGTTGAAAATTCACTACTGGTATACTATATTGAGAGCTACAGATTTCAGGACCTGATCAGCTGCCAAAGAAATTGTTGAGCAAAGCAGATTGCCAACACGGTGTATGCGGCAGCATGCCATGCTGGTTCCTTGTTGGCTGCCTTCATGCCGCACTGCGGGGTCATGTGGCACTGAGCGCTGCTAAATCACAGATGAAAGAAAGGGACACGAACCATGTTGGTATGCAATTGCAATGGCAAATGCGCTGCCATGCGTATATATGGTATTATTTCATGATGTTCAATGATGAACCACCATTCAAGTTGAATGTAGTTGGTAGCTACCAACTACTATAGCACAGCGTTACTGTGCCAATTCTCCAGGGGCAGAACCTTCACTCTGAGAACCAGGATCAAGCAGCTGTTGAGAAGTCTTGAAGGCTTCCCATGAGTCAGACTACTTCACATCAAAGCTACTGTCAGCGCAATCAAAGAAACAGGGCAAAACTAGTATGCAATACAGCCAAGAGATACATGCTTGCCGCTTGTGAGAGTTCGTAGCCTTGCCACAAGGGTGGTGCACAAGTACTTGGATCCAGCACTACATCATGGAGTCGCTGTCCCAAGGCTGACACCTTTCGCTTGTGAGGTATGCTGCAATGTTCGGCCGCTGCTCAATACTGCTCTTGAAGGCCTTCAGCAATGGTGTCACCTGCTGCTCATAGTACTGCCTGTAGTGCTGCTCTGCTGCTGCCAGGTAATGATACACAGCCAGGTCAGCTGCGGTGAGAGAGTGGCCAATCAGAAAGCCAGGATTGTCAGGGGTGCCGCGGTTGTACTTCAGAATATCTTCAAAATGCTGCAAGTCATTTTGGAAAATGCAGCACAATGCCATTTTAGTTCGTAAATATACTCGTCAGTCGTCGTATTCAATACAGGTGTATCTGCAATAAGCCACAATCCTGTTGGGAGGCCTGACTGGTGTCAACTGAAGCAGTTGTAAAGCAATCCATGCCTTGTAGCTACTGGGCACTGGGCCTGGCCCAGACCTTGTAGCTGCTGGACACTGGAAGCACTGTACTGGATGTTTAAGACAGCCAATGGTGACTGGACTGATCCATAATCCAACAAACTATGTATTTGTTGCCACCATGACATGCCACGGTCACAACCCTGGTATATTGCACAGTCACAGTGGCCTTGTGTGTGGCGCCAACACTGACTAAAGTTCGAGGGTCACCTGCAAGTACTTTGGCAGGCGCTCCTCTCCGTACTGCTTGATATAGGGCTTGCTCTCCTCAACCTGCAGGACACAGGCAACAAGCACATGCCCTACTAGGTTTGTGGTTTTACATCATCAAGGTACATGCCTAGAGATCAATTGTCCCGGCCTGACGGACTCATGATGTGATGAGGCAGCTACATGTATACAACAACAGCAGGTCCTGAGTAGACAGTAGTGGAGGCCCTCAGAATGGAGCAGCATAACAACAACAGCGAGCACACTCTGCAATGCAGCCAAGTAAGGGCCCTGCAGCTTCACCTGTGTCTTGTGAGATGCGTAGAAGTCCTTCGGGTGGAATGCCAGCCGTCCCTCAGCCACGGCATCTGCGACCACTGCAAGTACCTGCTCCATGTGTGCCTGGGACTCAGGGTCCTGAGGGCCCCACTCAAACAGCTTGTTGAGGTAGTTCATGATCACCTACATAAGTCATTCTGGCAGAGAGTAAGCGACCGAGATGTGCAGCAACAGGACAATGAGCAGGACACGGTCATCAGTGCTGGCTGCAGACGGCGGTGCTGGTAGTGAACAGCTGATAACATGAATTGGGCTGTAAGAGCTCCCATCACAGGCAAGCAATAGCTTTCTGGTATCTCAACATTACACTCTGTGGCAAACACTAACTGAATGAGGTGCACACAAGCCCAAGAAGAGGCATGAGGGTGTAACCAAGCTGCTTGGAGTATGACCTTGCCGCCCTTCCTGATGCTGCGACGACCATTGGTGCTCACATTGGTGCCGCAAAGTACAAACTCTCCTCTCTGCAGCACTGGTGGTGCTCTGACTGGGAATCCCTTGTTTCCACCCTTGAAGCAAAAATCCACAATGCTCTCAAATCCTGGGTGTGCATAAGAGAAGCCTGGGACTTGTAGGTTGGGTGAAGTCACTACAACAGCACAGACGATGACAGGGACGGAGCCAGGTTCCCAACAATTTCCACAACAGCAGTGGAAGCTGGCTTTCATATCCAGTTGCTGACTGCAGTCCTTGACGCAGCTATGGATGATCTCAGCAAGGCAAGACCTCCTTCTCATGCAACCTTTCTCATGCAGATACCTGTATGTTGAGCTCGGACTGCTGCTGCTTACCATCTTTCACTCCCACATCTACATATGATACGCCTGCCTCCTCAAGCATCAGCCTCACATACTCCCCACGGCCCTTGATACCCGGCCAATACCTGATACCATGCAGCATATTTCTTATAGAATGCCACCAATGAGCGTAGGACTCTTGAACGCGGGGCGTCAAGACGTCTGCTTCAACTTAAGCAGCGGACCTCACCAGAGTTTCCACTCTGATTCACCTCCCATTTCTTTGGCTGCCGGCAAAGCTGACATCGCCGTGCGTAAAGTGAAGATGTCGGTGGCTCTGTGCTGACGAAGTTGCCTTCGGCCCAAGCAATGCAGATGCCCGCACGAGTACTCGTTCACTAGTGCCGCGCAGTACGTGCTGCGGAAAGCATAGTACGACAGCCAGCAACAGCTGTTGATGAGGCCATGCTGCAAGGGTGGGCGCGGGTGTGATTGACTGAGGTGCGATACCCAACTGCCAGGGTTACGCCAACTGTGGTAACTATTCTCGAAGGTGTAGTGTACTGATTTTCGTGTACTTCCGTGGCATGAAAGTGATGTCAGCATTTGACACTCCAACGTACGTATGCAATATGAAGAACGACAACTCGTACAACTTGGCCTGGGACCAGCCCGACGATGTACTCGTAGGCAGTCTATATAAGTAGACAATCACATTATACCTGGTCCAAGCTCCACGCCTGCTTTGTGTCATGCGAGTGTGGAGAGTGCCGTCCCGGACAGTGAAACTTTTCAGTTGTAACATCCCCTCTTTCAGAAAAGAGAAACAACTTTGCTTGGCAAGCCTTTTAGCACGCTTTATGCATACATTGCATGATCTTCAGCTGTCACTGTCCACCCACCGCTGCCGGTTCTGGTTTGGCTTAGTGGCTGATCAGCATGAGTTATCCACCACTTTGCCCCACTGGCGGATCAGATATCAGGACCAAGGATGCACCTCTCAAGATTTAATAAGCCCATTGGTGATTTGACAAATGCTTTGTGATGAGCTTTCAGGTGAAGGATTGGTGACTCACATATCGTGATGATATTGCCGCACATAATGATGCATGTAAAAGAGATAGAGCCATGCAACATTGGATGAGCTGGCAAATGAACCGACATGCATGGGGGCGCCATCCAGGGATGACGCTGGCATGCTGGTGTTGCTGATCTCATGCCTGAGGTCAAAAAAGTTTGTGCCAGTACTGTGGTTAAAGGAGCTGACATGCGAAGGATACCCCTCTGATTATTCGGCAACAATGCCATGATGCAAATCCAGCAAAAAGTACAGCACTTGGGAAAATCCAGGCTAGTGTTCGGTGCAGCTATTGGCGCCGCTTTTGTCTCTGCGGTCAGCCGACTCAGCTGGCAGTCACCATTATTCACCATAGGGCCTATCACCGACAGGTACTACCTGATCATTGAATGATTCTAAGGGAAAGCGACGTGGTTGATTGTTATCTATCTACAAACTGTGTTTCGTAACATGTGGCAATTTATCACAGTTGGATAGTAGAATTAGTAGTAGTTGTCACCCTTTCCGGCCGCAAGCCCCAGGGAATAATGAAGCATGGTGGCTCAGCCAACCACCACATTCAATACCAATACCACTACAATTGGGGGACTTTGACCCCTGCCGGCACTAGTCAGCGAGCCAGCGGATGGCTCATGGGATGCATCGTACCTTTCACTTCAATCGCGAGAACGTGCGACCTCTGACCACACGTCACGTACTACGTGACCACGTGATCCACAGTACGGATCTCAGATCCACTGGCAGTAGCAGTTTACCCCCCTGCGTAGGCCCCCCCGACATTCAGATGAACTGAACCTCCTTCAGGGGATGAACTTCATGGGCCACTCTGTGGGGAGATGACCACACTTAACACACACATGACTGAACACAAGGCAGCATCTGCATGTGCAAGTAAACTAGCAGGCAGCGGGTGCAATGTGCCCCATCGGCCCACCTGCACTTAGCCAGCATCTGCGCAGATGGATAATGTTGCAGACGCGACATACCAAGTGCCAGACGTCTAAATCAGGACTACAATTATCCGGCTTTTTGCAAATGCCTACTAGCGAAAACAGGACCCCTCTCATACAACCGTTGGCATTTTGGCATCCTGCAAAAGCATATGCTGATCATGCTGTCCTGTAAGTGGCTTTTGTGACAATGTTGTGGTGTCATGCTGATCATGCTGTCCTGTAAGTGGCTTTTGTGACAATGTTGTGGTGTCATGCTGATCATGCTGTCCTGTAAGTGGCTTTTGTGACAATCAAGGTACAAGGGCAGCACGGCATTGAGTCAACTGCATGTCCCTACCCATCATCAGCTGACATGTTCAATTTTTTCTCAAGGGGAGTCCCTCTATGTTAAGGTTGTCAACAAGCCTTTTTGAAACGATTCCAGACAGTAGTAATACTGCAATAAAAGACCTCACTTGAATCTGCCTGAGGCTTCCTAATAATAGTCAGCCCTTTGCAGCCACAGCACTTACTGCCATCGGCCCAGCCGCGGCGCGCCTCAATCTACCCAGTGAATTCAATGCACTTTCGGACAAGGCGGAGTGCATGATCATCCAACCTCAATTGTGAAGGGAGAAACTATAGCTACCCAAGAACCCCTCCCATACAATGCCGAGAGCCAAGGTCCCCGTAGAAATCCAGGTGGGGACATCTCGACAAGGGTGACTAAGTACATTCTCAAGCCACTTCCGATCCACACCCGAGCAGAGTCGGGCGCTTGGGTGGGAGCACATTCTTGCCTCCGGTTTACACCGGCCGTTACCCTGAAAACTCAGGGAAATGTGCCCCGGTTAAGGTTCGAACCCGAGACCTACAGGGTTCTGAGCACCGCTCATACAGCAGGCTGCCCAGGCCCTGTGCATACTTCCATCCTAGTCTTGTTATATCAACCGTAAGCAACATGTTTTTTGAGCTGTGCCGGTGTTCAGCACGTACGAGATGACGTGTTGGCTTTTCCACAGCCCATGGGCCATCTTGTCTTTGCTTTTGCCGGCGATTCATGGGCCATGCTCAAGTCAAATTATCGTACGATGTCCTGGCTGCAACAGTTGAGACTTGCCTCTCAGAGTTAAGCTACTACTACCACTACTGTATCAAGTTGTAAGTTACACGGGTGTAACCCGCCAGTTTGCGAGCCAAGCACAGGGTCATTGGCATAGCACAATATTTGATCACAACTGGTATACATATACAGCAAGCTCATTTGAACCAGCTGTTCAACAGCCAGGACTGGTAGATGGCGGGTACTGCATATCGCCCCATCGCCTCACCTACACTCACTGGCAGTCACTAGGTTGAAGTTTTAGCTGACCGCCACAGAGGCACACCATGTTCCACTGCCACGCCTTCAAGGCGTAGCCGGACTATAAGACGGCCACTGCAAACACTGTTTTCAAGCCGAACATTGTGGGGACTGCCCACTCTCACACCACATATTCAACAGCCAACTTCAAGGCATTCTCCACCACAGGCACACATAGTACCCACCCACACGCAACCCCGCGTTGCTAACCCTTCTCTCCTCCTTTTTTACAGATAATACTCGATGCAGGATGTCGGTGGCAGCTGGATGGACAGCCAAGACAGACGAGGCAGGCACAAGCATCATACCAGGGTGGCGCCCCCCCAAGGCATGTTAGCGCATTTGTTATAGCACTTCAACTTGCTGCATGGCTGAATTAATTTTACATAGTATCTTGGAATAATGATCATGAGAAGAACAGCTCACACATCTTCTGCTAACCAGGTTAGCATCAAGTTATGAGCTTCAGAATCATCATCTCCCAGAGCTTCATAGTCCGCATTCACCAAATCATCAGTGATATATTCGTCGGGTATTCGTCGGAAATTTCCTGAGCTCTTTGGGCAGAATATATCTAGTGTCAAGGAGGTGATGTACCAGGTGCATCAAGAGATTGTTGCCTCTGCAGTACATGCCATTTTGACGCTGCATGCTAAGCCATTGCATACTCCTATTACTGATGATTTGGTGAGTGTGGACTATGAAGCCTTAGGAGATGATGACTCTGAAGCTCATGACTTGATGCTAGCCTTGTTAGCCGAAGATGTGTGAGCTTATTCAGGACACTTGATGATGTTATATGTGCATGTGATGCAGAATGTGCTGCAGAATGTTCTGAAGTTGGCTGTTGAATATGTGGTATGAGGGCGGGCAGTCTGAGA
>JABEVS010000802.1:0-13981 GCA_018290735.1 Coelastrella sp. MACC-549
TTATACCCCCCATGAGCGACTATGTTGGCTCCTCCGGGGCGCCCCTCTGGGGCCAGGTTGTATGGTATGGTATGGTATGGTATGGTATGGTATGGTATGGTATGGTATGGTATGGTATGGTATGGTATGGTATGGTATGGTATGGTATGGTATGGTATGGTATGGTATGGCTGAATATATCATGAATTCACTAGGTGACCAGTTCAGATAGCGCCAATGAAAGTGCCATCATGGCACCTGGATTGCCAGTGGCAATACCGTCCAGTGGGATGAGACAGCAGCACTGTCTCAGGCTCACCATACATAGCCACCTCGCGCTTCATGGCTGCCACAATCCACTGCTGGTTGCAATCATCTGCCATCTTCACCGCACACTCTACTCCAGCAAATCTGTGTGGTCAGGAAGACATAAGTTGACATGTTCAGGATCGAGGACAATGTACCGTAAACTGTACCATGACTCCATAAACATCGGCATATCAACTTAAGTTTGCTCACACACTCCTGTGAGTCAGCAATTCAGCAAGTTCACGGCACTCACATTCCCTTCTTGACAACCGTATCGTGAGCATAGCCCAGGATGCAATCTGTAAGCTGCAATGCTTCTTCACTGAAGCACAAGTACTCATCAAAGGTGGGGCTTGCACCATGACTGCCTTCAATATCGCATTGCTGTTGCACGTGCTGTGAGTGGAAGTGTGGGGGATTGCTGCTGCTGCCCGGCCTTGCTGCGAGCCGTGGAGACCTCCGAGGAGGATCACGGGGCTGCTGCTGCTGCTGCTGCTGCTGCTGCTGCTGCTGCTGCTGCTGCTGAGTTTGTGGTCCTCCTAGCAATGGCACCCACACCCCATACTCAACAGCTGCAGCAGCATACTCCAACACCTCCAATTGATGCAACAGGATATCTGCAATACATAGTCGTTCACATAGCACCTTTGAATTGGAAATGACATTGGCCCATGCATGCACATATGTTACTGACATCATACTGTTTCAGATCTGCCGATGTACTGGTGGTGCCTCAATGCAGAAGGGGTGCTGAAAATCACCTGCGTCGAGGCAGAGCTGGATGCAGCTGCATACATGTACACGCCACACATCAACTGCAGAAACTGGCACACAAAAGGCTTGCAATGAAGGCACATCATTAGAAGCATGAATGAACACAATTGCCCAACAGTTATGGACGCTGATGGCTGGTTTGTACAGCAGGTGATTCACACAGCAAGTACCCAATCACACCAGGGTTGGTCTCGTGCCAGTAGATCGCGCGTGTGATTTGATAGGTGCGCTCTGCAATTCTTCTGAAGAGGAAGGTGCCATGGTAGTATGTCAGCCAGCCGTATTGGCGTCCCTGTAGTACACAGCAGCAATGTCAATGCCCCGTAAAGGGCTTTAACAGCAAGTGCCGCACTCATGTTGATCATGTACTGCACAGAAGCACTCAACAACAAGTACATGGTGCCCACCTGCCATGTTCATGCATGATGCATGATGCCAGCTACAACTGCCCACAAACACTTTAAACCTTTCAACTCAGCGGCCCTGGAAGGTGCTCACCATGTGATCGATGTGAAAGGCCTCGTGCTCAGCACAACGCATGTGCCTTTCAGAGTGGCCATTGATCTGGGCAGCAGATCCCAACACCTCAGGAGTCTGCAACTTGTACGAAAGCATCATGATGGGTCGATACTCCACACACTGTGTGCAACAGTAGTAGGGTAACACTGCTACGCATTGAACGTGCTCCTGGAGAAAGCAATAGATGCAGTGCTGACCTGCTACCAGTTCAGCCAAGTCTGAACACAGACCGAAGCACACTGCGGCCTGCATGTAGCCCCCGGCATGCACTGCAGATGGCATCTGACAACCCCCAGGTATCATACCAAACATTGTCAACACACCTTGCCTTCACCAGGCATGACTGCTATGTCTGCCGCTGACAGCCTGAAAAAAAAGTCTGGTTCACCTGCTGCTGGGTCAGTTGGGCCTCGCTTGACAAACTGAAGGTCTCTGTACCCCAGGTTTTGTGCCAGAGCTGCTACCACTTTACCAACATGATAATGGAACCTGATTGCAATAGCAACAGAGCTGTTGTTACTCAGTCAGTTTCAATCTGGTGTAATTGTTGCTTGCTCATAGCAAGGTCAGAGCAGTCAGTGTTCACAGCCTGGGTGCCACCTAGGCGCTGTGATCCCAAAGGCCCTTTGGATAGTACACATGTCAACCAGGTTCAGCACCGGATGTCTTGCATGCCATGCATGGGATATGATGTCCCATGTTCTACAGCGAAGTGTAGCACAATATAGCACATTTGTTTCAATAATATCTTGCCAAGATGATCGGATTATGGAATATTTGGGTAAAGACTTCAGATTGTCAGTTGCAAGTTGGCAACTCAATGCTTCTGCCAGACGTCACTCACGTGTCGTTTGATCCTTCCTCAAATACAGTGTGGCAATGTGGTGTACCTGCAAGCAGCACATGTGGTTCAGGCGTCAGCAGTACTCTTGTTGCAAAGACACGCAAGGCAAATAGGCCCAATTTATCATGAACTGTAGTACAGTGTGGCACTGGCAACCTTGCAACAGTTGCAGTTACTGCAGCTATCACGGTTGTGTAGCCATTGTGGTCAAAGTCAAAGGTTGACGGCAGATGCCACTAAGGTGAGTTCATGGTGGTCATCGCTGCAGGACAGGCATAGCTGCATGATAACTTACGGTATGTGCGAGGATCTACCGCCATCATCCTGCCGTCAAGCTTCTGTTGCAGGTACTGCATCACATCTGTTGGCTGCCACTCCTCAATGGTTGCTCTGAAAGCTTTGCTGTGGATGCTATCAGATCTGCTTTCAACTACACACCAGGGTATGGGGCTGGTGGCTACCTCCATCAAGGAGACTGCACATGTAGACAGCAGCATTGCCTTAAGTAAAGCTCAGCTGATGGCACTGTCTAAGATGGAGAGGCCTGAGCTCGCCATATGCTGGAATACCAGCCATGTGCTCGGATACCAATGCAGCTGCACATGAAAGGCACAGCTGCACATTAACAAGTTGGTTGTGTATAGTACCTGGAGTGCGGAGGTGCAGGGGGCGGGGTGCACCTGCAGGACATTAATACATTGTGGTTCTAGGTTCAAGATTAAAGTAGCTACCAAACACTCAGCGTAGCTCAGCATGCATGAGACCACTCGCGTTGACAGTGTTATCCAGAGCCATGCACAGGCACAGCAGTGCTCACCATGAGGCACGACCCAGGCCCACAGCTCGGTCTGGTGCTGCTGATAAGATATCTCGTCATCTTCTGAGTACGGTACAAGCTGCGGAGTAATGAACTGTATGTGGCAAGCATCCAACGCGTTACTTGCCCCGTACCGTTCCCTTAGTCGTCTGCTGCATGCCTGTGCCAAGCGTCGGTAAGAAAGCCGCTCGTTGTCAGGTACAATAGGCACCACATCATTGAGACAGAAGGGACTGGTATTTGTTGTTCCTCCTGACAGCAGCACCACTGTATAAGAAGGGGCAGCCATGATGCAGTCAGACGCATTACAGTGTCCATCCGTGGCTTTCAAAAAAAGGTGTAGATGGGGAGATAAAGGATCACAAATGTAGGAGGAGCTGGGCAATGTGTTACTCACCGCATGTTACTTAAGTAACAGCGGTTAAAGCTTTAACCGCTTTGAAAAAGCCGATACTTGTTGAGGACTTTAGGGTACCTTACCGGAGGGCCTTACCGGGACCCCGCTACTGGGAGTGCAGCCTGCTGCAACTAGCCTTTGACCCGTTTGACTGGGGTCGAAGATCTTGTGGGGCCTTCGGGCTCTGTACATGTGGCCGGGTCGGATCCTGGGCAACATGCTTGATGACGCTCAGATTAATCAGATTAGCCTTTTAAGTGAAAACCCCAATATTGGGCTAACCGGTGTACGTACACGCTGGTACCCCTCACACAGCCAGCTGCACAAAAGTTGGCAGCAAGGTTCTCTGCTACAACTAGTAGCAGTAGTAGATACTACCACTCAAGGGTATTCACCACTGACTACTATAATAATAATAATTAATACCATCAGCCATAGCATTTACTGCCATCGGCCTCGTGGTATTCACCAGGGAGTACTACTACCTCATGGGTGTTCACCCGTCAGGAGCCAACGAATGCTTCTGTGTGGTGACTGCCTGACATCATAGATCGAATTTGCACACAACAATTTTCAACTACTAGTAAAAAATGTCTTGGTTTCTCAGACATGTCTACAGCACTGTCTATCACTTGATAGACATGCCATGACAGTGTCTGACAAACCGGACATCACAGGTCGATCTACACCATGTGAAAAGAATGGACTTTTTTCTACACACAACCTTCTGTGCTGCACTACCTCCCCATATATCCCACCACTGGATCCAGTCCTCCTCCGGAGGAGTCCGGACTACTGCCATGATCCTGGCATGTAGCACTGCAGGAAAGCGCAGAGAGAGGTACTACCTATTGCAGCAATTAGCTGGTGACATACTCACCAAACTCACTACTACACTCACTGGAACATTACCAGCTCTGGTGCCATGCAGCACAAAAACCAGTCTGAGACACATGCCATTGATTCTTCCAGTATTTCCAACAATCACTCTGCCCATGATGGACATTACTGGACAGTACAAACTACGTGATGGGCAGTATTGGTTCATGCTGCTTCACGGCACCACCATCTAATAATAATAATCAGTACTTTGGTGGCAGTAAATGCTATGGCTGCAAAGTACTGATTATCATTATTAATCAGTACTTTGCAGCCATAGCATTACTGCCATCGGCCCCGCGCCTCAAATACGCCCAGTATTCAATCCACTTTTGGACAAGGCGGAGTGCATGATTATACGATCTCAATTGTGAAGGGGGACACCACCCGGCACCACCAGCTGTCTAGTAGCAAGGGTGATATCACCGCAAGACGCAAAAGTAAGTAAAACCCTAAAGGTGAGGTAAGCAGCGATGCTTACCATTGCTGACGTGGTGAGAACACAAGACAGAATCACAAGCACACAAGCTCATGAGCTACCAGCAAAGAGGCCATCCCACGACACCTGTTTGCTGTGACACTTTCTATCTCACAGTCACAGTGCATATGCCGCCCAAACACGCTGTGTCGCAATGTAAAAATCCATCGCTTGCTGAGATCATCCCCCCAATGCTGCTTCAAGGAAGATAGCAGTATAACTCCCAGCAAAAAGCAGATTATTTTCATCCCACGCATGATTGTGCCATATATCAGCATTCTGCAATGTGTTTCAATGCAGCCAACACATGTTGTTGCTGCTTGGCAGCACACAACAGCCACCCCGTCAATGGTATGCAGCAGGTGCAAGGAACTGTGGAGGTGCCGGCCGATTGTCACTTCCTGACAATGCCCCACCTGGCCAGATTCCCCCAAGCAGCTGCTGCTGCTGCTGTTGTTGGGCTTGCCAGGTCATGCCAGGCTGCTGTGGGTCAGGCCAGGCATGCCCTGCCTGCTGCTGCTGCTGTTGCTGCAAGGGCTGCGATATTTGCCAGGGGTCACAAGGAGACTGCTGCTGCTGCTGCTGCTGTGGGGCTTGCCAACTAAGTCCAGCCTGAGGCGGCTGCTGCTGTTGCTGCTGCTGGGGTTGCCAGGTACCGCCAGGCTGTTGACATGCAGGACCCTGCACAAGCTGCTGCTGCTTCTGCTGCTGCTGTTCGTCTAAAAAGCTCAGGCCGTGTGTTTGAGGTTTACCCTGCCTCACTGAGGGCAGTTGGTACCCTTCCGGCGGCCGCTGCTGCTGCTGTTGCTGCTGTTGTTGTTCCTCTTGCTGCATGCTGTTGTACTGCTGCAGCTGCAGCTCCTGCAGTGCTGAGAGTGCCGGCACCTGCTCCGATATTTTTACCAACTCAGTCAGGATTGCATGGAAGTCAGCTATGTGAGGGTAGCTGTGAACCTGAACAGGCACAAGTAACACATAACATCTGGCAAAATGACAGTGCTTGCTATTAATAACACTGCTACAACTTGAGGGTTTAGCTGAAGTCTGCACGCGTCTGCAGCTTGGCTGTCAGCCAGGTCTGCCATTTTCACATGATTCCTGAGCAGCAATGCACAAACACACTTACCAATACTTATCCCGTTATCGCGCACATATTTGCCCAAATTAGGGAGAAACTACTCACCAAAATGTCGCTGTAGTCTTTGCCATATTCCTGACCCACCTATCTATAGCATGAATAAGGGACTGCAATAGATGTCTGTATTCGTGCATACATAAAAATCATACTAATTTCAACATCAACAAAGACGGATAAAAGACGAATAAAAAATTAAATAAAAAGATATCTCACCATTATCTCAGCAGCCAGCATTGGGGGTATCAACTTGCGCACCATCCACTGGAAGACTCCCTCCAGTGTGTACTCCTTCCTCATGTTTGTGTCAATGGCATCAAGAATGGCAATGCCCTCGCAGTGAGGACCTGGTGGCAGCAGCAGCAGCAGCAGCAGCAGCAGCAGCAGCAGCAAGGGAGGAGATGACTGTTGCAATAATACACAACCAGCGCGTGCACACCAACTTACTTGGCATTAATCAGCCCCTGCTGCTGCAGTCGGCTACTGTCGGCCAGAACATGAACGACGTCATGGTCAACCAGATCAGCAACCTGGCTTTATGAAGATGCCTGACCTGTTCCTTTACTTATCCATACACATACACATACACATACACACATAATATGCTTTTCACCATGACAAAGGAGGCATGCATTCCCATCAACCACATTGATCCACATTCATAATGAAGAGCACACCACAACCCAAAACCCTGGACCCCCAGGATTCTCATCAATTTAAACCCAAATGACAAATTCAAAACCAACAGAGTTGTACTTTTTTTTTGGGAAGGGGGGTCTTTTTGAGATTTCAGCTGCGGCGTATGCGTCACTCTGAGGCCCTTTGGGGGCTGGTGGAACTAGAATAAGAGAAAAACAGGGCTTGTCACATTCTGGGACCCAGGTTTCTGATATGTTGTACCTAAACCCTTCCTCATGACTCACTCACCATCCAAGTTGCAGATGACGCTGTCTATGTTGTACTTGCTCATGTCACTGTACCGCTCCAGCAGCTGCTGCAGCTGTATGAACAGCATTCGCCTGTGATGCGTGATGGACACAACAGCATTGCTGTAGAGCTGGCGAGCCACACAGATGTCTGACAGGACCTGTTGAGACATCCTGAAGCAGCAGCAGCAGCAGCAGCAGCAGCGCAAGAGTGACTCTTGTCAGATAGTGGCCAAGAGAAAGTCCTTTGCCCTTCAGTCAAATCAGCCAAGGCATGATAGACCCCCTTGTCCGCTTCTGAAATGGGGCGCGGGGCCGATGGCAGGATTGCTATGGTCAATGGGTAACTTATATATATATGATAGACCCCAAACTTCACAACTTTAATGATGCTTGAGCAAACTCAGCTCCAGCGACACAGAACATGATACGCAGATACCGCATTTATAACACAGTATATAACATGTGACAAGTAACACAGGGTATAATATTAAACCCTGCATGAACAAACCCTCACTCAACCCTCACTTGTCTTTCATTAGCTGTGCCACTTTCTTCCAGTGGCCAGCAGGTGGCGGGACTCCTAGTGCCCCTGTTTCCACATTCAGGGTGTGCAGGTGATACAGGCTCAGCCGATTTATCACTGCAAATTTCCTGAATTCTGAGGTCGCCTGTGTCAACAGGTACTGCAGACGAGCATATGTTGGAGACCCTGTAACACCACTGCTGCTGTCGCCAGTCTGTCCTGCTGCTGCTGCTGCTGCTGCTGAGGCAGATCCCAGGGCCTGCTGCTGCAGCAGCAGCCCCAGATCAGTCCCTGCTGCCTGCTGCTGCTGCTGTTGTGAGGGGCCTAACAGGCCATCTATCTGCGGATGGAGCTGCTGCCAAGTGCTGCCGCTGCGGCCTTGGCCGGTCTCCTGACTTATCTGCAGCACCAGTTGCATCACTTCACTGACAAAAGATTTCAGCAGGGCTCGGAGCTTGGGCAGCTCATCACGCACTCTCATCTGCGCACAGGCCGGCAGCAACTGCACTGGATCATAGCTGGGCAGTGTCAAGACGCTTTTGAGTCGGGCTTCCAAATGCTCGACGCTGCCGATTGTGTTGGCCCGGCTGACCCTGGTATCTCCAGGCTGTGGCTGTCCTACTGCTGCTGCTGCTGCCACATCATTGCTGAGACATCCATACCCATTGCGGCCCTTTCTGCCCAGATAGAAGTCCACCATCTGCTCTTGTTCCGACAGCTGCTGCTGCTGCTGGGGGTTGTTGGCAGCAGCCTGGCTGTCAGGACTACTAGGCTCCTGTTTGACAGCAGGCCCTAACTGCTGCTGCTGCTGCTGGGGATGAGCCTTATGCAAGCCATCAGCATCATGCATTCCACCCGCTGATGCTGCTAAAGAGTTTGCTGCTGCGGCCTCTGTACCACCAGCTGACTGCTGCTGCTGGTGCGGTTGGCAGCCGCTGTCCTGCACCTCCTCAACCAACCGCTGCTGCTGCTGCGTCTGTGTGATGCTGAGCTGCTCAAGCTGCTGCAGGACGGCCATGCTATCCCCTGGCAGGTCAGCGGACACAGCAGTTATAACATCCGGCCGTCATCCGGGCAGCAGCAGGCCATAATCCGGGCAGCAGCAGGCCATAATCCGGGCAGCAGCAGGCCATAATTCGGGCAGCAGCAGGGTAGATCTAGATTAACATACAACACACAGCACACATGCACATCCCCCCCCCCCTCCACCCCGCGTACGCCCGGGGGCCTACCTGCTGCTGCGGCCAGCTGTTTCAAAACCAGAACTGCGTGCAGCACAGATTCAACCACACACAGAGCCTTCACCCCCCTCCAACACCCTACCTGCTGATGCCACCAGCTGGTCCAGTGCTCTGGCCTTGGCCTGCAGTGCCATGTGCTCAAGAGACAGCGCCTGAAGCTGAGCCTGCTTGGACGCCAACTCAGCTTGCAGGATGGCAACCTGCAGTCAGCAGCATAAAGGCACCAGCAGCAGCATGCCGTAAGCGATCCGTGCGTATACTGAGGTTGGCAGGGCTGCAGCAACGCAAGCAACGGTCCTGAAACTGCTCGTCTTCTTTATACTAAGCAGTTACTGTTTCAGGGATTTTACTGCTTGGTCGATGCCAGGGAAAAATGACAAATAGAAAAATGGCAAAGAAATAGAAAGTTGGAAAAAGAATTAAGTAATTCCAAGTCCTTGACAGTGGCCTTCAGCAGCGCCATGATGGATAGACTGAACAGGAGAATGCTGCAAAGCAGATCGTGACATGCATGTCAAATCACTGCTACTCATCACCCCGCAAAACTCCCGTGGAAATTTGCAGTCAACAGTGTTTTGAATATACGATTTATGTAACAGCAGACACTCCCTAGCTCCCGCACCTTATCTTTCCGCTTCTGTTTAAATCTGCTGCGCTCATGTGCTTCATGCTGCTTACTAGCAACCTTCTGTAAACCCTGAACCCAAGCCATCAAGTTAGGCCCCACAGCAACACCAGTAGAAGCGCCAGCAGGCGTGTACATCAGACCCTGGAAGCCTGATAGCGCCCCAGTGCCTGCCGCCGTTGCTGCTGCTGCTGGGGATGATGAGGATCGCCCATTTGGTGCTACTCCTGCAAGTTTGCTGCCCACTGCTGCTCCTGAAGCACCAGAAGAGAGCCCACCAGTGGGTGTTGCTGCTGCAGGTGTCGGCACAGAAGTAGCACTCCTAGCAGTTGATGGAGTACGGAATGGGGCTGTAGGAATTCCAGGTGGTGAGAGTACGCTACTGCCTGTTGAGAACTGGTGATATTGAGGCCCTGCTGCTGCTGCTGCTGCTGCTGGAGATGGAGGCAGGACAGCAGTGGGGATCTGCAGGGGCAGAAAGGCGTGCTGCTGCTGCTGCTGCTGCTGCTGTAATTGCTGTTGCAGTGCCGGATCTGAAGTGCCTAAAGCTGGCCTGTTCGGACCTGATGCTCCTGCAGGTGCTATTTGCATCGCATACTGTGAATTGGAATTTGCAGGAACTGCAGCAGCACAGGATGTGACAGAAACTGCTGGTGGTACATGTTGCTGAGCAGCAGCAGGAGCATGCAGGGCCTGTTGATGCATCTGGTGGACTTGCTGCAGGGGCCGCTGTTGCATTAGTTGCTGCTGCAGCTGAGCAGTGGCGGCTGAGAAGCCTCCCGACCTCAGCTGCGCTGCTGCTGCATTGACGGCATTGGTCAAGGACACCTGTGCTGCAACGGTATGCTGGTCAGCTGCAGCATTGATCTGAGCCTGAACGGCGGCGGTGAGTTCAGCAGCGTTGTTGTACGTGCTGAAACACTCGCTGCTTGCTGCTGCAGCTGGTGGTTGATTCATTGAGGGCATCTGATGTAGAGCGTAATGATGCTGCTGCTGTGGTGCACTGCTGGCAGCTGGCATGGCTGCTGCATGCCAATGTGCGTTTGAATTGCCGTGCAGCCCACTGGACGACCCTTGGTGCATCGGCTGGTGACTTCCTGCGCTGTAGACGTCCTGCAGTACCTGCTGCTGTACTGCATATGGGTCCACTTGAATAGACGGCTGGTGATGGCCACGCGGAGTTGGCTGCTGTGCATGCTGCATTTGGGGGTTGAACAGGTCCAAGCCCATTTGCTTAGCTGCTTCTTGATCAACTACCGGAGGCACACTGCCTGCCTGGAAATATGGATGGTTACGTTGGCTGTGCTGTTGCCCGGCGTGCTGCCCCTGATTTGCGGCTGACTCATTGCGTCTTACGAACGGATTTGAACAAGGGAAAGGGCCGAGTAGCCCGTTGCGAACGGCACGAGTACCGTGCTGCAGGTTGGGAGAAGCCCGCTGTGCGTTCGACCCAGACATGCCGTCTTCACCCAGAAGATCCAGCAAATCAAAGTCTCCATCGTCGGCTGCTTGTAATTGTTGCAGATTCAAGTCTGAGCCAGGCAATGGCAGCAGTTCCGGCTCAATCTTGTAGTGGGTTGATAACCATGCATCAATGCCTCCTGGATGATCTAGTAAAGGGTCCATGTTTAGCATATCATTGGCATGGCGGTGAGAAAGGCCTCAAGGAGATGCACGAAAGCAAGAGCTCTGGTGCGCGAAAGTACGTAACTTCAATGCACCTCATGTCGAATTACGAACTGGCTGGCTTGTGTCGGATCAGGTAAGTGAGGCATGGCAGCTAGGATCTGCCGCAGGCCGTCTGACACCTTTCAAACCAACCCTGGTGCTCGCAACGAGCAATAGCAACTGTGTGGTCACAGTTCATATTACATCGGTCGCTAAGCAAGGCCTGCTGTTCAGTGTACAGCCCGGAGGCAGCCAGGTGCCCGGAACGCAGCGTTCCCGCAAAAGTGTACCTTACCGCGCAAACAAGTACCCAAGATACCAATGATCACCCCCTGTACAGTTGGATCCGCGCAGTATAGGATGAATTCGGCGGCGGCCCTGATGATGCAGAACGCCCCTGTTTCAAACCTGAATCCAAAGTCTGCTGTTGCTAGTCATCACATCAACAACGCTAGTCAACAGCAAGAGGTGATGAAGAATGCGTACAGAGTGTCACATCACAACTGGACGTCTATAAACCAACATTATGTCAAGTGTGGGAAGGATTACTGCGCAGTAATGAAGCTGCAGAACCAAAGGCTAATTAGGCTGATCCACAGAGCTGACCAGTGAAGGGTCTTACTGCCAATCACTGACAAGTGTTCGGAACAACACTCTAGTTGTAAGCTTACAGTCTCAAAACAGTACCCACATCATAAAAGTAGGGCACAACCGTATTCTCAACATATATATGACAGACTGCATGCCATGCATAAGGCCTACACCGTGACAGTGCCACTGATAGTGCTCTGCCAACAACGCAGTTGAGTTGGACTCCTCGGCTGAGTGGCATGGACAAGGTTAGACAATCCCAACAGGAGAGCTGCCTGGCCCAGGCACGGTGCACTGGATTGGGTGGAGAGGGAGCAGGAACTGCATAAACGCACATTGTGAAAGGACGTGAGCTCTGTCAAGACATGCTCCCATCATGATATCCAAAAGTCTTGGATGTAAGTTGCCTACCCCAACCACTGATACTGCGCCATTGGAGCGCCATGTGGCCACCAGGTGAGGAGTCATGGCATGTCCAGTGGGTTCTACTCTTCAAGCCTTGTCATGTTTCAGAATTCAGTTCGACATCTGCAAAGGACAGCAGCGACACCACACATTGTATGGATGCTTGGTTGTAGCATTGGTGTGGCACAGTGCATGAAGGGTGTTCACTGTCCAAGGGATTGCATTGACTATGGTGTGCTGAGCTGGTGCTTTATTTTATGACTGAAAACATCCTAGAATCAGTCGCTTATCACAACTATGCAAAGTACTCCATACTGTGTACCCCTGTCACACATTGCAGTTTCTACTAGAAAGGTGCCTGGCAGGCACACTAAACTGTTGTATACAACAGTTTGTACGTACAAAATTCAGCTGTCTTGTGGCACAAGCCTTGGCAAGTTGAACTTGCCAGGTGTGATGGACTGGCATCACGGGGAAGTTCCCCACAAGGACACCTCAAGCCCCTCTCTGCATGTTTCACCATTGGTGGCCGTGCCTTGCCGCCTTACCAGTTGCTTAACTGTCACTGCATGCCATGCACTGGTTGAAAGAGCTCCGACAGCCACGCCTTCTCTCTGCTGAAATCATCTACATGTTCAGCTTCATGGCTTGAGCCCAGTCCGATGAGCCAGGCCTGAGAGAGCACCGACAGAACAACTTTGTTGCAACACAAGTGTGGATGCACCATGTGCAATTGTCTCAGGAGTGTGATGCCATCACACTGCATCAAGTTGATTCGGAAATCAGCTCCAGAGTTGCAGTGCCGCTGGAGCAAACTATGGCCAGCATGCCTGTTCACAGTGGCTCATCAAATCTCTATCAGCTGCCACAAGAATCACTATTAGTTTACATGCCTGGCAAAGCCTGTGCCGGTCCAGGAATTATGTCAAGCTGTGTAGCTAACCCCAGCTTATAGGTTTGAAATCTATATACATATGCTCAAGTTCAGAACACATCTCTTCTTCTTGCTGAGAGAGTCATGACAAACCTTGTGTTTCCCCTTCACCTTCTGCAGCAGCAGACTGCTCTTACTTATGTCTCCATGCAGGACACCCTTCTCGTGCAACCTGCCCAATGCCTGCATGACAAGCACAACAGTGTTGCCAACCTAGTGCTGGGTACTCAGATGAAACATTGATATATCATGAGCTAGCAGCACAAACATATCCGATATAAAATAAAACAATGAATATCTGATATGTTTGTACGGTACAGTGGAACAACACATACTGTAGGATGATCCCAGCGGGCAAGTGCTTCAAGACAGACCAGTCAATAATGGTGACTGTCTAACAAACACAGCAAATCACAGGCACCTTGTCTGCGGCTGGCTCTGCCCCCCTTGTCTCGTAGCTAGGTCTCTCGGCGTTTTGTATCAGCTCTGTGGCTATGAAGAAGATGAATCTATCCCTCCAATATCCAGCACCAACTAGTCTGGGGATCACACTGCCCTGCAGCTCTGTCAACTTCTCTGCACACAGAGAGGAAGAACAAGTAGAAAAGTAAGCAAAAAGGATAAAAGAATGTAGGACAGGGAGGGGGACTTTGTAGATTTCAGCAACATCATCAGGCTGCTGGTGAGCAGAGCCTTTGCTCTCCTGCAGACCATCTCTTTGAGGGCCAGAAATGTGTAGATGACGATGATCATTGCTGAATACGAATGTGGAGTTATACCCCCCATGAGCGACTATGTTGGCTCCTCCGGGGCGCCCCTCTGGGGCCAGGTTGTATGGTATGGTATGGTATGGTATGGTATGGTATGGTATGGTATGGTATGGTATGGTATGGTATGGTATGGTATGGTATGGTATGGTATGGTATGGTATGGT
>JABEVS010000803.1:0-13902 GCA_018290735.1 Coelastrella sp. MACC-549
TAGTAGTAGTAGTAGTAGTAGTAGTAGTAGTAGTAGTAGTAGTAGTAGTAGTAGTAGTAGTAGTAGTAGTAGTAGTAGTAGTAGTAGTAGTAGTAGTAGTAGTAGTAGTAGTAGTAGTAGTAGTAGTTATGTGATGTACCTGCTATGCCATGCTGCAGCTCATCATGACTAGCAATGGCCCAAGCTTGTTTGCCATGTAGGCATTGCACAACTATTAGTAGCCTGGTAATTCTCGCATGGTATGTAGCTTTGTTTACAGTCATCGACTTGAACAAGATGCACTGCTAACACCTGGCAGGGACACCTAATTCAAATACTTGCAACATTGACTTACATCATGTCAATACAGCAGGCTGCCGGTTGCTGCTGTACCTGTGAGCCACTGCCTGGCAGTGCCTCAGGCCAACAGTACCATGGTAAGGCAAACAAAAGCACCGGCCACATGTGCTGTACAGCAGTGCTTGCCAAGCACTGCTGTGGCCGGTGCTTTAAAGTCCTAAATTTAGGACTAGGGCTTCTGACTAGGACTCCTAGCCAGGTGACCAGAAGGGAGATTGTACAATGACCATGAGTACCTGGCTAGAAGTCACAAAGTATACTGCATATACGGCACCATGACTGTTGACAGTTGGATTCAGAGTCACTCTCCTGAGTTGTTGCAAGGCTTGCACAGCTGGCTGGGAGCACCAGCCTGGGGCAGTGGCACTGCCCAAGGGCTTTGCTCGGCCGTATCAGGTTTTACTCAGACGTAAAAGACGCGTCATGTGCTGGAAGGAGGTGCCACGCAGTGGGTGACAGCGCAGAAACTGTGTACTGTAAGCTGTCGCCGCTGCTTGCCAAGTTGAGCATCAACCAGTATGACAACAACAACCTTGCCTACACAGCGTTGCTCCATGCAATGTTGCTAGGGCTGCTGTCATAAAACCCTTGCTCATACTGTGACAGTGTTGACTGTTCCACCCGGTGGAACAGCGTGGGCCACAGTGGCTGCCAGTCCTGCCAGCCTGTAGCTGACTGGGAAACTGAGCTTTCCTCCGGGCCTCCTTCTTTCCTGTATGCATGCATTCATGCATGCATGCACAAAAACACATATCATGAGCTTCAGGACATAAACGTTGGGCGCTCTTTGATAGCAGCACAAATATAGAGAGGCTAGTGGAACTCAATATAAGTGACAAGAGAGAAAGCAATTCATGCTTTCCTCAACTCGACCACACTGTCTTGATGTTCTGCTCAAGTGGCATGATCTAGCGCTCAATTGTACCTGCCACTGCACAGCCGCTGTGGCACAACCGTACTACTGAGTGGACAAGAGCTATGTGAGTAGTCAGCAAGCTTACAGCCGTCGAGCCCTTGAAACAACTCCCAAACTTGCAAAACTAGCTGCAACGGGCACCATTTTGCTACCATCTGTAACAGGACAGAGGACAATATGCAGCGTGCACACTGTCGGAGGCGGGCATTGCCACTGCAATGGTTAGCACTCACTTTGTTGCCTGGTCTTCTTCCACTGAGCCTCAGCCAAGTTGGACACGTCCTGTAGTCTGGAACCCAGCTCATTTGAAGTGAGTGGCATGTCTGCTGCAGAGGATTCAATCAGCGGCTGGCGTAGCTCGCTGCCTCCAACTTGGTTGTTGACTTTGTCATCTGGCAGCAGCTGCTGTGCCATGCTGTATGCTGCCGCTGCTGCTGCTGCTGCTGCTGCTATCTTCTCCTGTTGTTCTGCTTGTGAGACTCATCATTGGACCTGAAGAAGACACTCAGTGTCGTACGCCATGTTCCAGGGCTCAACCCAAGAGTCTTGCTCTCTTTTATGTCGGGCTCGATGAAACTCCAACCTTTCCTTCGTCTCTAAATTTGTGCATACGATTATCGCTTTGTGATTTCGTGTAACTAAGCCATAATTTATGGCCTGCCTCAAGTTGACCTTGGCATGGAAGTACAGGATGCATGTCATTGGCTCGGGTGGGTGATGGCATCACAGTGCCAGCAATCCAAGACCAGTTGGCCATGTAGGTCACCAAAGGTGCTCGTGACTCCAGCTATGAGGCTCTGTTCCGCAGGGCTCACATCTACCTCAGAGTGGCACTGCAATAAGTCAGGCAGAGCACAATGGGTGGGCATCTGTGCCATTTGAGAGCTCATATCATAGGAGACCAGAAGCGCTTCACCATGCCAGCGCTACTTAGCCCTGAGGAGTGCATGCAGCAAGACTGTTGCTCAACCACAGTTAGCGTACAATGCTATAGCAGAAAGGTAGTCCCAGATGGCTGCTGTGTGGTCACGGTACACTGTACTGGCAGGCTTTCTATCCACAACACCCGGTGTGATAGTATCGGTTTCCAGCACAAAACAATGCTGGACAGCACCAGGCCACAGGTTTTGGCAAGCACACCAGGCTGCCAATACTCAGCTGCTCTAGTGACTCACTAGCGCCATTATATCGAAACACATAGCACTAAAGTAGTTGTACCTCAGGTACATCCAGCCTGGATGTACAGATCCGGAATCTGTACAAACGTAAAATGCAAGACAAGGCTGTTGCAAGAGCCGCAGAGGCCACATATCCACCCCACCTTTAACTCCTTCAATCCTGTTGGTTTTCTCTGGACCATGTGCAGACGATTCAGAAATCTAGATTAGTGAGGTGTGGCATAGCCTATCGGGTACAAGCAGCCTGCCCAACAAAGGGACACAAGGCAAAAATCAGAAGCCACGCCGTGAATTTTGATGCTAGACCGTCCTGCATGCCAACTGTGTTGCTGTCTCTGCCAGGCCCAAAGTGTGTGCCAGGGAGTTGTCGCTTGCAGAGCTCACATGACAACTTCAAACAAAGATCTGCACCCGACCTCTTGCAGACCTGCAAGGCATGCAGTTGCACGCAGTAGCACCTGCATTCAAATCAGCACTGCTGGTGAGTTTCAGAAACTCACCAGAAGGCAGGCAAGCTACTTACCCGGCCCACGCACGCTACCAAAGATGAGCTGCTATGACATGGCATTTGGGGAGGTGTTGCTCAACGCCATGCAGAAGATGGTTGTGACTGTGTCGCCATTGATGTAACGGGTCTCTTCAATACTGTATTTGGTCACTAGCGCATTCTGAAATCAGGGATTGTAGCAACACTCATGCTCACTTCGTTGTAGGACAGCAACGTGACAACTAACCCCATACGAATCTTCAGGTCTTCCAATTGCTTCTGAAGCTGCTGCAAACTTTCTCGCCAATCATCACCCCTAACTGCACAAAAACAGCACAGCACACAGCTATGTTGTAAGAACCTCTAGACCGCCTCTAGACCGCCTGCGGGACAGGTGTACACATGCGCACTGATGGCTCACAGGCATGAGATGCAGACATTTTGCTGCAGTGCTATAGCAGCAGCAGCAGCAACTTGCTATCTGGCAGCACATCCAACAATGTGGCTTCATGAGCTGCTTGTTGCAAGCTGGAGCTGCACTGCAAACACAATTGCCACTGCTAGGGCTGAGTGATGTCAGCCTTCCGCCACTTATTCAACGCATGCTACCACCACTCGAAAATGCTGATGGCATTGACAATCAACTGTTGTGTGCTTGCCATGACACAAACTGCTGCTGCAGGAGACCTGCTTGCCAGTGGGGTTCTGCCTTAGCCTTGCTGTCACCTTACCGTCAGGTGATGGGCCCCTTGCCAGTGGGCACGCACAAATAGTGTCAGAACCATGTGTGCCTGCTGCTGGTAGAAAGCATCACGCAAAACACACCGTGGGCCAGGAATTCACACACAGGTGTCTGTTGATGCAAAAGTGTTGCTGCCTATCATTGAGTTGTTGTTATGTACCTTGAAGTGGTTTGCCATTCAGCTGGATGGGTTTGTCCTTGGTGCCATATCCAGTTTGCTGTTGCCGAAGGGCTGGGAGATTGCTGCTGTATCCATCTTTTCGTGACCATTCAACTTCCTGGTTGTCCAGGTGGTCGTGGTCAATGCCAAACCTCTTGCACAGAGCAAGCACATGCACCTGACCATCACTTCTTATATCTGAATTGTGCTGACTTGGACTCCTCTGAGCATCTGAACCATGTCTGTGACGTCATCAAACATGAACACCCCCTGTATCATCGGCAACAGGCACAGCAGGCTTGATCATCAAGACTAAATCTAGTAGGTTTGGCCAAGCCAGCAACGGCATGTGGCAGGTTCAAATTGCATTGAGTCTAATTAATGCTTATATTGACCATATGGTTGCTGATGAACAAGATGGCCACTGGCAGTGAGTGCTGTCAACCCACTGTTGCCAAACCACAGTAGTCTTTGTGCATGTCATATGCCTGCTGACCACCATTCATGTATACTATACGCTTATGATATGATACGCTTTGCAACTCTAAGTTATATGTTATATGTAACATAGTTATATATAACATCGATGTCACGGAAAACTCATGAGATGCAGGGCTTTTCTCGGTGTCCTCTCGCTCTTCACATGTAGCAGGTCAACACCTATTGTTTGAGTGTCCGTGTTCGCTGTTATCACGCCATACGCCTTGCCGGTCCCGTCCTCACACAGCCCTTACGCTTCGCTCGCGCATGTTGTAATGAATAGCAGGGAAAGAAAGCGCAAAAGTAGAGCAAACCAGACTGCAGCCAAGTATTATGAGGAG
The DNA here is from genome assembly GCA_018290735.1 of Coelastrella sp. MACC-549. Taxonomy (NCBI): domain Eukaryota; kingdom Viridiplantae; phylum Chlorophyta; class Chlorophyceae; order Sphaeropleales; family Scenedesmaceae; genus Coelastrella; species Coelastrella sp. MACC-549. The sequence goes on from JABEVS010000803.1 coordinate 4,644, forward strand.
TTAGACAGAAACAAACGCTACAAGCAGCGAAAGAAAGCAGAAACGCAGCTGCAGCAGCCTCAACAGACCCTAGCAGCAGAGCAGGTGCCAGTTGCCCAGCATTTGCAGCAACCACAACATTTTCAGCAGTCACCAGCAGCACAGGAAGCAGCAGACACAGGCACGACTGGTCAGCAGCTAGAAACAGCACAGCAGTTGCAAGAGTCTCCAGCAGCAGCGGTTGCTGATGGCCAGTTTGATGAGATCAGACAACAGTTAGAGGCAGAACTAGCAGAAGCAAACGGCCGCCTTAGTGGGTGTGATACTGCCATCAGTGAGCTGAATCACCAAAAGCAGCAGTTGCAGGAACAACTATCAGACACAGAGCAGCAGTTGCAGCAGTTGCAGCAGTCCCAGTATGAGCTACAGCAGCGTCAGAGTGAGTTGAGGAGGTGCCAGGAAGACTTGCGGCTGTGCCAGAACAAATTGGCCCACACTGAATTTGTGCTGAGCAAGTACAGTCAGGGTAAGGAGCAGCTCAATCAGTTCCACAAGTGGCTGCTGAGCGAAGACAAGGGGGTATGTGTGCTTGTGAGGTGACCACACTAAGCTAACTTGTGTGGATATGATAGGTGGCTCAGATCAGACAACTGTCCAGCTCGAGATGGGTAATAGTAATCCTCAATACCATCTTCTGCCGCTTGGGGTGTGGAGTATATGTATGTTTCATTACTTGTTGTATGACTACTGAATATGTGCTGTTAATTGCAGGTTCCCTGGAGTTCAATCCACCTGCTGCAGCACATTGTAACCAAGGCAACATCAACATTGCGCGTACTGTTACACATGCTTCCATCAGAGGTCACCATCAACATACCAGAGGTTCGGTCAGGCAACAACACATCCTTGCACTGCCAGCTGGGGGCTGAACAACCTTCTTATCTTGTGTGTGATGCCGTCTCCTTGACCATCTGTCTGTCTTTACTGCCTTTGCTGCCACCGCCGCCAGGCCAAACAGTGTGCTGAACGGATCAAGAGGCGCAAGCACCAGCATAACCTGCCAGTGAACTCAGATGCTGCCGGTGCTCTTGTTGTTGGTGGTGCTAGCAACGTAGCTCCAGCTGTTGCTGCTGCTGCTGCTGAGGAGACAGCAACACCAACCCTGGCTCCAGAAACAATAGAACCAGCACCAGCACTGACAGCAGAGCCAGCACCAGCAGTGATAACAGTCACAGCACCACCAGCAACACTGACAGCAGCAGGGCCATCAGGTGTTGTTGAGGGGCCCCGTAACAGCACTGCTGCTGTCCTAAGGACCAAGGCAGCAGTGGCTGACGCCATTGATGAGATTGGTGTTGCAGTTAAGAATGCTCAGGACTTTACAAAGTGCTCCAACAACAGCCCAGCAGGCAACAGCACAGCACATGGGAAGAGCTCAGCAGCAGCAGCAGAAGCAGCAGCTAACAGCAAAGCAGTCGCAGATGCAGCAAAGACAGAGGTGAAGAGATTGACAGATGAGGCCACAGCAGCAATAGTAACAGCACAGCAGGACTGGTGGGGTGCAGCTATTGATGAGTCTTCCGTCTTCAACATCACACCCCAACAGCTGACTGAACTGCAAGAGAAGATGCAGCAGGCTAGAGATCTCAAGGAGCTAGCAGCCACCCTTGACACTGCCACCGCCGACTGGGCAGAGAAGCTTTGCGCCCTGGTGTGAGTCGGTAGCTGAGCAGCTGTGGTGATGGTGGTGTTGCAGCAGCTGCCGCTGCTGCAACAAATGAACTCATGCACAATCAGGACGGGCTGCTGATTTGAACAAGTTGCTGGGCCCTGGTGCAAGGCAATTGGGATGGTTGTCCAACAGCAGTGGCGGGTATTGCAGGATTTGTGTTTGTGTATTGCTCAGCACCAACATGGTTGGTGGCAACCGGTTATATATATATAGGATCTGGCTACCTGGATCCTATATAGGATCTGGCTACCAAGGGGCTGAGCCCGGCTTCTTGCACCATGCTATAGTGTAGGACAAGCGGCTACAAGGCCTGTCAGCCTTGGTTGTTTGGTTTCTTAGTGTGTGCAACTTACTGTCTAGTCCTAAAGTTGGGAGTCTGTTGAGAAACTTGTCAGCTACTAGTACTGCCAGCGACAGGAAATACTTTGAGCTGTGGTACATGCACTCATGTTGGGCCGTGGTGTAAGGCATTTGGTGCATCGGGATCTTGATCGAAGTTGAAAGTCAAATCTGATCTTGCTCTAACTCCATCCATTCAGAATGCTTGTCATCGTGGTCGATATCCTATATACAATTTTGAAAAAGACTGGGAGATTGGGCTTGTTGGGCGCCAATTTGGTTGGCGATGAATGACACACTCAGATGACACACATTGCTTGGCAGGTACGCAGCAGATAACGAGTCAAGCTGCATACCACGCTCAAATCTTTGATATCGGTCAAGACCTCTCAGCTGTGCAGGCACCATTCCCCAGAAACCGACCTTGCTACAAACCCTCACAGGCCCTGCTAGACTGGTATGATACTAGTGGTACTAGTATGCAAAAGAAATTTAGCCATGCAGCAAGTTGATACTATGTACCTAACAAGACATGATCATGTGTGCATTGGTACCACAATGCAGTGCTTATGCAGCACAGCTTTTGAAAATCTGTTGACATAAACCCGCTTTCTCCTCCTTTTTACAGGTAATGATGTGACGTGGAAGGACAGCTCGGTGGACAGCCGGACAGCCGAGGCAGGCACAAGCATCACACCCGGGTGGCGCCCCCACGCATGTGAGTGCATTTGCCATTGCATCTCAACTTGTTGCATGGCTCAATTTCTTTTACATAAAGGCCACCTGGAGAAGGACATGACACCTGGAAACCCTCTGACATGATCACCATACCTGCAGCTAGACAGATGCCTACATGCCTACAATAAATATACCTGGAAAAGACCACATGTTTAGCTGTACAGATTGTACATTCAGTGAGCAAAGTATTTGGCGCAGGATCATTCTCAGCCCACAGCAACCGGCCGGCCACATGTAGTCCACCCAATGACAAGCCCCTGGGACCTTCTGACAAACTCAGCCGCTTTATGCAAGCATGCGTCTACTAGGGGCCCTCAAAGACAGCGGTTTGTTTGGTGCTGTTGAGGCTGCTACTGACTGCCTGTCGAACTGGACCCTATCGGCAGAAGAAGCTGGGGGTTGCCCTGATCCTGCAGCAATAAGCGGGTTTGGCGCCCCACCCTGTGCCGCCCCTGCAGCTTCAGGTGGGACCACAGCTGCACTGCTCACAGCAACTGCAGCTGATGAGGTATTGCTGCTCGGGACAGCAGCAGCAGCAGCAGCACCAGCTGCTGCGCCGCCAGCACTCAACTCTCCAGCAGCTGCTGCAGCTGCAACGGCAGGGTCGGCACCAGCAGAGCTTGAACGGTTTACGGTCACTTGATGAGGCACCACCTTGGTTGCTTGGCCTACAATGACTGTAGGCGCTGCTGCTGCAGTCACTGTGATCACAGCATTGGGTATTGGGAACTGAGCAGTGGTCTCTACGTCACCAGTCATGCCAGCAGTGGCGATGGCATCCTTGACCACCACAGTTTGCAGGATGCTGTTCTCAATTCGGATGTCCATTGGAGGGTCAGGCAGGTTGCTTGCTTCCCAAACAGCACCAAAGGTGTTGGTCATCGACAGCCACCCACCTTCACCAGTCTGCACAATCAGATCATAAATTTGGCAATGGCGAGATGAACGTTATCACATGTATTGCAGCCGCTAGCAGCATGCTGACAGGTAGTTGCTATTGCAATTGTCAAAGCATGATTGTTGGAATGCCACATGGCATGTTTCAGTCAATGACACACACCTCAGGATGCAACATCGGGGCAGTTTTCAGCATTGGGCGATGGCGCCAAGCGGCTTGCATGCATTAATGGCTGACACAGGACTCAGAGATGCACTCGTTAGGCCAAATTGACCGCAGTCATGACCAAACTGATCAATGCTATGATCTGAGATGAAACAGCGAGTCACAGTTGACTCTGCCACCAGCTGTGAAAAGACAGTCGGACAGCTCACTCACAGCAGCATTGACATTGCTTCCTGCTGGGCCAACTTCCACAGAAGAAATACCAGCATCTCCCCCAACATTTTTGAGCGACAGTCTCATCCATCCTCCAAGAGAGGCTCGATAGTCTGAGATGTGAATTGTAACGGGGTCAGCAGGCTCACAGTCGATCAGCCTGCAAAATCAGCACAGAAGCTTCATGTAGTTAGCAGCCATTGGCCCCAAGTCGCAGCTGTAAGCATGTCGGATTATGATCAGCGCAGCTGAGCATGACCTGCAAGTTGCGTGCAAGGTATATAAGTCCAACATGCGAAGATGCTACCACAGCTGCTGTATACAGTACGTGCTGAAACCCATGGGCCATTATCAGCTGTCACCTGTACTTGATATTGACTCTTCCGTACTTCACTGGTGCCAAATCTTCAAAGATGAATACGTGCAACTGCAGGCAGACAGTCAGTGCAAGTGCAGGTGCATCATGAGCACAGATGATGCAGCTGGAAACTCAGGTTCAACGCCGGCCTGTGCATAGTGCGCATACCAGCATCTGTATAGCAATACAACTGGCCGGACACTGGAGCGCTCAGGGGCTGCTGTACACATTACTGAATGATGCAAGTATATTGCAGTGGCACACTGGCAGGCTGACTCAGCCTGCCAGACAATATGTGGCTGAATGTGACAGCGCTGCAGGGGAGTTTGCCTGACACATCCGCTGAGCTCACATTGATGTTGGTTGCATTGCAGTCCTGATCACACTGGTCTGTGATGACCACCTGCAATGGATCTCGGCCAGTGTAGCAAATTTCAGGGCCAGAGGTGCACTGGATTTCCAAACAGGAGCCACACCCAGTTTGGGGCCGGTCCTGCAAGTGAGCAGCATTACATGCTTAGCTAAGACTGTCATAGCAGGCGGCATCTCTTGGCCAACAGCAGGCAGCTAACTGTGGAACACTGCTAACTGTTCTAAAATTCATTGCTAAGTTCTTTGTGCAGTTATTTGGAAGGTTTCAGCACATTGGCATCGCTTGTCACCCCGCTGCTGGCAGCCGAAGCATGCGCAGGCAGCATTGTCTATCAGCATGTTTTCCCTCTGGGATCTTACTTGTGCCAGTTCGTTTGAGGGATGAATGCCCACAACGTTGTAGTTGGGATACAGTCTTGGGTCAAAGTCCCCATAACCTGGAATGTGAATGCAGAAGGTAAGTTCAGTGGCAGAGCACAAAGCACCCAGCAGAGGTGGCTTTAAAATCCTGTGGAGTCATGTGAAAACAGCATGAACCATCAATACTGGACTACTTAGCACAATCGTGAGTGTTTGCAGCTCGTGCTCCATAGATTGCCAGGCAGCAGCTCACCACACGACCCACTGTCAAGGTTCAGCTGGTAGGCACTGGATGAATTGCCCTGCAAGGACAGAGCACGTCTGCAACAAACTCTTAACCACTCCAACCCATAAATATCGGTAGTTCTTGACGCATCATGTTGGTTGTGCATGAAGTATGCTCAGCAGTGGCTTATCCGATCCTCCACTGTGCAGCATGATGCTTCAGTTGTATGTCACTGCTTTTTGGCCGAAGCAAGCACGTTATATGACTATGGTTGTGTCAAAGCACCTGTGGTCCACCAAAGAAGCTTGCTGTCCCCTGTACCCAGTCGCCTATAGGCGTTGTGCAGATGGTTGATCGAATGAGCAGAGTCGCAAAGATCACAGAGGGCGTCACCCTCCAGGCCAACATCATCGATTCTTATGAACGTTTATGAGAATCAAAGCTGCTAGTATAAGCCTAGGTCTGTCTGAAAGGAAGCCAATGCACTTGGAACTAAGGCGCAACTATTGGTGACTACCTGGGAAAAAGACAAAACGAATTCGTCAGCAGCTTTATACCAATCTACAAGTAGCTGCCGAGAAGCATAGACTATACAGCGGTTGCAATTTGAACATCTGCCAAACCCCGCCTGCGTTCCGAACGCCGTTCGGCAGCTTGACCAGTGGTATCAAGGGAACCATAATTGCAATATAGATGAATATTATTGCCAACTCATAATTTGGTGAAACATGCCTGAAGCTCCGGGACTGACGAGTTGAGCTGCTCAACTTGAGCATGCTGAGGATGGATGAATTCAATGCTTTGCAATCATGGTTTGAGCTTAATGTATATAAAGAACTGCTATATATGCTATGTTGAAAACGTGAATATCGTTTTGTGAAATACTCGGCACGGTAGTGCCACCTATGCATTGCTCGTCGCACACGGAGTTGCGGCTGCGGCCATGACAACAGTATCAGAACCTCTGAAGGTGCTGGTGGGGCAGGGACAGAATGCCAAGCACGTCAAAGGTGACCAGCAGCACACCTTGTCATGCTTCTGTACTGCAAGGCTTTTGTAGGCCATGTGCCATTTGCGAATAATCAAGCAGCTGCGACATACACCCACCTTGCAGCTTTAACTGCAGCTCTCAGCATTCAGAGGTATTTCAGCAAGAGCTCGGAGTTACAGGCAGCCATGTTGCAGTGATTACTGCAGCAGACCAGCAAAAGCAGCCAAACGATATGGTTGGCGACAGACCACTAATTCTTTCGCTATGAGCCGAAAACAAGCATTGTGATGCCAGCTCGCCCAGCGCGCTGACAGTTTGCAGTGCTGTGTGGTCTGCTTTTCGCTGCAGAGTGCACAGAGTTGTTCCTGGCAAATCAGGGTATTCAGCAACTAGCAGGATTCGAACGGCTGGTCAATCTGGAGGTTCTGTGGATCAATGACAACAAATTGGTCGTCATCAACAACCTTGACAGCAACTTACGGATTAAGCAGCTGTATGCACATGTAAGCTTCTACTGTAAGCACCTTCATAATGGACATGTCCATTATACATGTCCATTATACATGACCGTTATACAGCAGTATCAGCAGCAACAGCAAGGTTTGAAGGGTGCGCAGTGGCGCAGACGAAATGGATCATCATGTTCATCTGCAACTAATACAGAGTATTGTGGGCATATAACCACCCAACAGCAGAACCACCCAACATAACTCCAGGGGCTACAACGCTGTTGCAGCGCCGAGCTAGTATGCTACTGACCACCCATCCCGCTGACTTCACACTGCAGAACAACCACATATGCTCGCTGAGAGGCAGCCTCCTGCGCTTCAAGTTCCTGACACACTTGGATCTGTCACACAACAAACTCAAAGACCTGAAGAAACTGCTGAAAACCTTCCAGAAGATGCGCTTCTTGCAGAATTTGCACTTACAGGTGTGTGCAGCTTGTTGCAGCCTTCTGCTCCTCAAGTTCCTTTAAGGCAGAAATAGCAACTTGCAGCTGAAAGGGACAGCCAGCAACAGCTTGGCAGCCATTGCACTGCAATGGAGAGCAGAAGAAGCACGGCCTTTTGTATAGCCTGCACACAGCACCGTGCTGCGGCAGGTTGCCAACCACAAAAGCCACATGCCACTGGTCCACAGTCTCAGAAGAGTTTTCACAGGCAGCTGCAGCTGAACGGCCTGCAAATTGAGTTCCAAAAGCCTTCAGCACTCAGCACTGAAGGTGACATCAGCAGCAGCCTCGAAATGTGTCTCCAACTTGCAGGATGCCCATGGCTGATATTTCCATCTGCACCTCAATCAAGCAGCCTTGCTACCTGGCCATTGACTTTGAAGTGCCAATCTTGCTGCTGCTGCTGCTACCGTGCCAGGGCAACCCCTGCTGTGAAGAGCCTGACTACCGCCTGCTGCTGATTCATGCCGTACCCAGTTTACAAGTGCTGGACCAACACCAGGTGATTGACTGGCAGCAACCCAGCTTGCAGGATAGTTATCAAAAGGGCAAGGCACAATGGCTGTCCAAGGAGGTTCAGATCAGAACAGTTGCAGTCATATATTGCTAGGAGCCGGATACGAGCACAGAGCTAACAGCACAAGCCTCCAACACTTCATGCTGGCCTGGGAATGGGTGCTCAGCAGGTTGTCCATAACAGTCATGTCATTTCTGCCATCAAGGTGCTGAATTCCAGGCCAATGAAGAAACTCATGACAGACATGGCACATCAGCAGCCACCCAGCTACTGTTCAGAAATTTCAGAGAATGACAATCCTAGATACCATGTGCTTACTTTTTGGATTGTGGCCATGCAGGTGACCACAGCAGAGCACTCAAAAGCAGCAGCACTTTTAGGGGGTAATGTCACTGCAATCACAGTAGCATTTGGCAGCAGGCTGCCTGAGGAAGCCAAACAGCATGTAACAGCAGCAGCTGCAGCAAATTCTCCAGGCAGGTCTGTGTTGGAGCTGGAGCTTCAGCAGGTGAGCAAGCTTCGTACAAATCCTTGCTTAGGCCTAAGCATCCTAGGTGACAAAATATCTATATTTTGTGGCACAGTGTTTAGCTCGGAATGCACACCTTTCAGACATTCCCACTCAGTGATTGTGTAGTGCACATGGCAATTGCAACACGGGGATGTCCTCAAGAACGGTACTGTACGGGAAAAACCACTGGTTGTGGCACATGGTGCCCGATTTCTGTTTTTTGTTGCTTGGCATGGGGGCTTATTTATTCTCCGAGCATCCACAGCCTTTTGGCTCAGCCTAGCCTCTGACAGAGCAAATCTACCGCAGAGAGCTCAGTAAGCTTAGTGAAATTGGAGAGCTCTTGGGCCAAATGCACCAGTACTGGCAACCTTTCAGGGGTGATTCTTCCACCAGTTGACCTCCAATTTTCTTGCCCTGCACGCCAATAACCTCGTGGCACACTGCCAGCGGCGTTGAGCTGCTGCTGCTGCTTCCGCTGCAGGCTGCTAGGGCTGTTAGATCAAAGCGCCAACAAGCAGCAGACGAGTTAGAGCAAGGCCTATATGCGGCCAACCCTGATGCTGCATACTGGACTCCCCATAGCTCCCTGCCAGCGCCACCTGGGGTGCTGAAAGCTCAGCAGGCATGGGCTGCTGCTGCTGCTGCGCGACATGCTGCTGCTGACAGCAGTGATGAGTGCACAGGTAGTACCAGTAGGGGTGTTATCAAGGGCTCTGTGCAGCAGCCAGTGGGGCTATCGGGGGCTTGCCCATTTGCTATGATGTGGTTTTAATTGTAACTCGATCACTGTTTTTTGTGCACGCCTACATGCCAAAATCCTTGGTTGCACAAGGTGTTCCGCACATGACAGTTTGTCAAACAGTATATATATATATATATATATATATATATATATATATATA
>JABEVS010000804.1:0-13589 GCA_018290735.1 Coelastrella sp. MACC-549
CCCCTCTGTCTTTGGGGACCGACGTCTGGCGTTCACCGACTCAACAACCGAATGCGGAAAATTCGGTCTGATTTCAGTCGTGTTTCGGTTGACTCTGCCCTGTTTCTGTCAAGTACGGGTTCCCAGAACAATTGTTCTGGCAGTGTTTGTCAACAATGGCCAGCTTGGAACAGATCGACTCAATTACGGGCCGTACACGCAGCTGGTCACCATGGCATGTGATATATACAGCATGGTATATGAAACTGGCTACCGCAGTCGTGATGAATCCATACTACTGAGCAGTACTATAGTACTGAATAGCTATTCACAGTATTACAGAGGCGTCTACACAGGATCTTGGTGTTATGACGGCGGTTCAGCCAAAGCAACGTATCTTGCACCAGTTCCCGGCGGTTGCAAGTCACCCTACACACGCCACAGGCAGACTTGATGTCAGCCGTACAGTTGTGTACACTCAGCTGCCAGTTGACATGGATACCACATATTGATGGCACTGTTGGTGCGCGTTCACCATGGTGTACTCCATTATACAACACTTTTGAAGTGTTGTATATGTGACATATCGTTGATTGCGTTTCCCTCCTGTCTGAAACCACCTTACACACCTTACATCAACCGATGCACATCTCTTTTCCCCGAGGAACACATGAGTCATGAAGTTCACGCATTGTGCCACAATCACAGTGTGATATATACCGTGTTGTGTTGACTCATTGCATTATGCACGTTTTGCAGTGTCATACACGCCCAACCGGCTGCTAGCCAGACACAGTGGGTGCATCCACTGTGTACGAATGCCTGTATTATAGCACCCTTGGCCAAGGGCCCGGGGGCCAGCTAGCTGGACTGCAGTCTTGCGGGTTCAGCTAAAGCATCCACCGCATGAAACCGAGATATAAGGCGTTTTCGCCGTGGTGTGATGGGAGCACAGCAGCCGAGGGTGCGTTGGTGCCCGCACCAGAGTCTCGCGCGCGTACGAGACGTCTCGTATCGTCGACGATGATACGCACGATGCACTGGTGCGTGCGTGCTGTTTGTGTAACAGTTTGCTGCTGCCTCTCCTGCTCTCCTGCTCCTGCACTAGTACATCTAGTCCATGTACTAGTTGTACTAGTTGTACTAGTACATGTTGACTCGGAATGACTGGAGTAGATCCTGCCTGAGGCAGGGATGCGTACGTGTACTTGTGCTAACCACATTTTGCATTAATTTTACCTGCAATGTATATTTGCTGCTATAGTCTGGACCCAGCATTGTAGACCTACAGTCAGGCGATCTCGAGACATCGAGGTTTGAACCTCAAATTCAAATTTGAAGCTTTCCATGAGGACGCGCCAGAGTCAATCGACTTGCAAGCGCGCGCGCGCGGTGCCGCGGCATCGGCCGATGCTGCCGGATCCGGACCTTAGGTCCGATAGCTATTACTGGTAGCTGCGCACAAGCTGATGACCATAATAGACTTCACGATCACCAAGTATCTAATGTACCGACGCTACATTTGATCTTGCCAGGTGGTTTTGACATGAAGGAGCTCCTCGAGGATAACAGCAGTGATTAGCGCACCTTGCAAGCTACCAATTGGTATATAGCGGTCAATCGGCGAGACCAAGGCAATATGGACATGTTGCCAGTTGCTTGTGTCTGCTTGCGATCTGACCACATTGCATTGCATGCATGCGACCCTCAAAGGATGGACACCAACTGGGCCTCCAAAAATCTGCGGCAGATTTCTGGAGGAGCTGGTGACTGGAAGCGCTAAAGGAAACTCAAGAGAGGTGGTTTATCTCCTGTCTGCAAACACCTTACACATGTACATGATAAAGCAGGCATATTGCATCTCAACTTGTTGCATGGCTCAATTTCTTTTATATTGTGTGACCTCGATGCGCATCCTCGTTTCCGTACGCGTGCACGCCTTCGACCGACAGTTTTCCCGACACAGCGGCAGTGCCCATCCAGCAGAAGCGAACTCGTTTGCCAGCCTTCATTATTTACCTATTAAACCGATGAAGCTATTTCACTGGCCCTTGGTAGCGCTCGCTTTCGCTGTCGCAGGCAGCGGGGCAGTTGTCCAAGACAACAGCAACATGTATCACAACACCGCTGTATCAGCTACTGGCTCACCTCCAGCTGCCTCCCCAGCAGCAACGTTCAAGACGTGTACACAGCTCCTGCCTAACATGATAACAATCGTATCCTATCCCGGCGACATACACCATTGGTGCAGCCAACTGACATCAGTTGCATCAGTGCAACTGTAAATTCATAAGTAAAAGAAATTCAGCCATGCTATGACAAATGCGCTGACATACGTTTGGGGCCATAAGTATTTCAGCAAATTCATGGATAGCTGCTAGGCATGACGTTGATGCTGCGTTATATACTCGTATCCAACATCCTCAAGGCTTGGCAAGATGGGGAGCGGATTGCTGATGGGATGCTGATGGAGTGCGTCGGGCCTACGTCGTCAGGTCAGCCACTGGCCAATAGGTGCACAGCACTTCTCATAGCCCATGCATCTGTGCACTTATGCTGCTTGCCCAGATGACAGCTGTGAGAGCTGTTATGACAACATGGACAGCAGTCAATGGTTGCTTTCTGTCTCCAGCATTATCGACAGACTTCGCATATTGTACAGTGCTGCAGTTGTGACGGTGAGCTGTTGTGGTGGTGGGTACATTGAGCTGATGTGCGGCCTCAGGTGCCACAAGGACCTTGTCAATCACATGCACAACCGCTCTGCCTCCAAAAAGATCTGGCAATGTGAGGGCTGCACCATCAATTACCAGCGTTGGTGCTGCTGCTGCCGCCGCATTCTCAATGACTGGTTGGCCATCTGTTACCGGGGGTGGTGGCGACCCACTCAGTGGCGGGCTGCAAAGTGCAGCCAGGTCAGGCACACACATGGCTTAGTGGCCAAACACTGCTTGCATTGAGAGCGCAGTGACAAGTTCACATGCTTCACACGGGTGCACACTGTTCACAAACATTCATTGCACTCTCCCAGGCGTTTTTGCGGACGTAGTGTCTGCAGTGTGGACACTTCATTGTGAGTGGAACAACACATCAAGTACGGCCATATTTCAGGATTGAAGACATTTGACCCTACAAGAACCTCCTCCGCAGAGGCCAGCACGGATCTCACCTTTGCTGCTGCTGCCGCACCAGCATAGCAGAGCCTGCCTGTGACTGAACCTCTCGCTCAGGAATCAGCGCCTCCAGTGCTTTAGTGCCAAGTGCCATGCCCACCACCAGATGGCCGCTCACCAGCTCATCAGCCAGCGAGTCATTGCCAGCCAGAGCCTGCTGAGCGGTGGGGGACAGAGTCAGCAGGAACTGCTGCACAGCCTGGGGTGCAGGACAGAGCAGCTTACTGTCAAGCCAATGTGTCATTCAAACCGCCATCAGGCAACTTCAACCAGTATGTATGACAGGCCAGCATTGAGGATCCGAAAGTGCCTAAGCATGTGTTGTGTGTGCATTCAGGCTGCAGCTACTGTCTTTCAGGGGGAACTTATGTTTTCCGCTCGTGTTGCCCATGAATCACACCGCAAGCCGACTGGCAGCATTCATTGCACCTTGTCACTGGGGGTAAACAGGGTAAGCTTAGTGTCCGGATCTGACAGCAGATCTGTCAGTTTGGCCCGAATTGCAAGCTCTGCAAATGCCCCAAGTTTTTGGACTGGGTCCATCAGTATGGTCATAGCAGACTCATAGCTCCCGCCAGGGTCTTCTACTGCTGCACTCTCAGCTACAGTGGCTTCTGGCGCTATTTCTTCTGCTGGTGGCAGGCCATCAATAACATGCGCTACGGCATTGCCTGACTGAAGATTAGGCTCTGTGACTGAGAATGTCAGGCGTGTTGAGGTATGCTGTAGTTTGACCACTCCAGTCTCCAGGCTGCAAGGCAGGCATTGAATACGCTGTATTGCAGGATACCCATGCTGCAGCTCACAGTTTAGGCCTAAACACATCTTGACATCAAGTTGAAAGGAAGATTAGTCTTGTGACCATCCTATTGTGTATTTGAATGAATTAGTGACGCTCCTTCTTGTGCAGACCAATGGCCACAACAAGATATGCTCAAACATGCAACATAGCCTGCGGATCCGATCACAAGCTTGAAGTTGCAGTATTATTGAAACCCTTGCACTGTTGCTGATGCAACCGCTGCAGCGCCATACTGGGCCGTTGAAGTGCGGCAGCCAGTCACAAGTCCCCCACCTGATGCTAAGCACCCTCAGCAATCCATTATCAGCTGTTCTCAGCACCTGACCAGAGTTGAACTGGCTAAGACTGACAGCAGAGCTAGGGACTGTCAGGCTGTTAAGCTGTGCTGCCAGCAGGGAAGGTTTCACATTATGGAACACATCAGGGGCATCCTCTGTGCTCAGCGTTGGGTAGCAAGCTTCTATAGCCTGCAAGAACCATATCCCAATGCTGAGCCAGAAGCCAAGAAGCAGCAAAACTGCAGATGTAGAGTGACATGCCAATTACCCGGCTTTGCGATTGTTTGAGTTATCTTCTACTTCTTGATAGCAACCAGAGGGAGCCATAGTTGCTGTCAGCACAGTATAAAATTATCTGGTAGTTTACCTTGTTGTTGGGTATGAATATTGTCCCTTGAAACATTGGATCTGACAGAGGTGATGCTGGTCCCACTGCTGCCACCGCATCTATCCAAATACTGATGTGTGAGTGAGCTTGAGCAAGGGGAAACAGCACACCTGGGTCACCTGAGACACAGCAATAGAGTGCCAAGACAAGGAAGGCAATCTACCTTGTCACACCAGCTTGTGTCGTGACACAGAGCTGATTATAGAACAAGCTGCACAGAAATGTGCATAAGCATTGAGCAGGGGTGGGAGCATTCGCATTCGGCTCCACCTGAAGGGAAGAGTCCCAGTGTCGTACCAGAGTCATTTACCGAGTTTGGGTCGATAATGCCTGCATCAGGCAGGTTACTAGGCAAAGCTTCTGCTGTTGATCCAGGTGGAATGCCATCAACAGCTGGTAAGAGTTGTTTTTTTGGGAGCTCAGCTGGTATGGGAGCTACTGCTGTAGTGGATATAATTCCTGCTGGGTCATCACCAAGTTGCTGAATATCACTGGTGAGGTCACCACAAGCTGGAACGCAGTGGATGCCTGCAGTACACACGCTCGATTACTTGTCAGCTATTGCCCATACCTAAAGCTGCAAGCAGACATGCGAGACAGCTGTACCAAGGACAAATTGTCAACTGCTGCCCGTCTCACCTAGAACGAACACCACCAGCGCACAACTGAAACAACGATGCCTGGCGGGGCGCCAGTGATGATAACAACTCATGCATCCAAGTTGATTTCCTCTGCCATCTGTCAACCGAACACACGCTCTATTCCTAGGCTGGTTACTTGCGCAGGAGACTGCGCCTGTGAGTGACACAGATGCGGCAGGAGCGCGGCTTTGCCTATATTACAGTTATAATTATATGTTTATTGTTTGACCTCTATGCCTTTACGTGTCAGCACGCATGTGTACAAAAGTCGAGACGCGCCGAACGTGATCACTATGCACCACCCGCAAGCTCTGCACCATGTATCAGAAAAACTGCAACAATTTTTGTATGCAGTATTCTGCAGCAGATCACGACCCTCACAGATCCATCAAGAAAAGGACTACCCGTTACCGTTGGGTTGCGCAAAGTCCTGCCATAGCAGCGGCCAATGTAAGCAGTTTGGTCATTAAATTGATTAACTTAGCTTGTTAACACTGAAAAGACAGTAGACTTGTTTTGTTAGTGCCAATGTTGACCGCAGATTGTACATGGTGCGCAGGCGTTCACCTGCACTGATCGACACACTTTGCCTTTTACACCGCGGATATTGAACTATTATCGGGTTCAGGGTCTCAGCGACTATCCCACCATCGCTACGCCTGGATAATCAGCAGTACTGTATAACCAGTAAGGGGTCACTGGATTCGAGGGTTGGAGGGGTGAACGTTTCCAATGTTCAAAGTGCATATTCATTTTATGCAATATCGAAGTTGCTTCTTGCAAGATCGAAGTTGCGTTGGGACTCTCACACTGCTCATATACCCGTAGCAGTGCTGAACTAAGTGATCTGAGCTTTGCTGCCCCTGAGCGTTGCAAATGGCGTCTGGGTAAGGCTGATCTGTTATATATGCTTACATTGGGAGGCAATGAGCCATGTGAGATGCATCCATGCATGTCAAGAAGCAAGCCAATACCCTCTGAATGTGGAATATGCACACAAATTCAACTTGCGCAGCTCAAGCACTGCAACAGTTTTATGTCTACCTAATGTGGGGCAGGTCAGGTTGATTAATCAACCTGTGAGAGTGGGATTTTGTGCCGTGACGGCACTTTTGCCCCTGAGAGTGGCTGATTCTTGGGTGTGCCAGTGTGGCTGAGCCACCAAGTACTTCTCCCAAGGGCCTTGCGGCCGGAAAGTGTAACTTCCTTCCTTCCTTCAACCTGCAACCGCAGAGACATGCACCAAAGCGTTGTCAACGCTGATGCGCTCAAATTATTGTGCAGTGTGCAAGGTTATCCTTCAAGGATACCACGCCTTTGCTGCCGCAGCACAGTGTGAGATGTAGCCGCTGCATTCTGCTTCTGCTATGATAGCAGAAGCAGAAAGTGCAAATCAATGCAGAAAGGTACTGCAGCTAGAGCTGCTAGGACAGCCCTGTCCTTTCTTAACAAATAAAGCTTACAAAACGTTAGCTTGGTTAGGTTATACTGATGGTGCATCATGCAAGTTGCTTGTGAACTTCATAAGCACTTGGAGGGTTGAGGGACTAAGACACTCATTGCTGAGGTTAGGAAGGAAGGAAAATTACCCTTTCCGGCCGCAAGGCCCTTAGGATAATGTACTTGGCTCAGCCATTGCTGAGGTTAGTGAGACCACAGGCTGCCACTCCTAAGTCAGATTGAACTCCGGGCTAGGCTAGGGGGTTGAGAGGGAGGGAGGTCACTTGCCAAGATCTATATGTACTAAACCAGTTCATATATGTGTAGTATTATATATAACACTACATACCTATTTATTGTGCATACATTCTGGGGCAGGTCCCACGGCCAGCAAGATCAGCATCAACCACAATGGCTCCCATGAATTTATTTGATGACTCTGCATGTGCGAGTGCCCTAGCAGGCAGTGGGTGCTACATGTTGCCCCTTAACCCACATGCACTTGGCCACACACAGACATCCCAACGTTGTCATGCAAACAGCTGATCAACCAGAATATTGATTACCAACTGCCGATGCTATATATACAGTGCACTGCATATTTGCACGAGTTGGCTTTGATCCACAAGACTCCACCAAATCATTTCCCAATTGCACTGCGCAGAAGGCGCAGTACTATTATTCAATAAGTTCTGCAACACTGCAGGAAAATGCTGCAGTTGTCACACAACCATTGCAGCCTGAGTGTAGTCGCTGTTACTGCAGAGTCGTACTGCAGCAGTCCAAAGATACACAGGCACTTAGAAGTGTGCTCATCATGAGCTGACAGTCGGTATTCCCATGCATATTGCAGCATGGAATACTAAGATCTGCCCTATGCAACTCTTCTGCAGAGCAGGTGAATGTGGTTCACTGTTGTGCATTTGCAGCACAATGTGGCCAGTATTCAAGCACTTGCCATCTCAACTCACACTTTAGTACCCTTGCCATGTCGTTTGATACCCCGTTCAGTCACTCTTGCCAACACCTCAGCCCCTCCCACAGACAGAACTGCCGCAGTATAAGAACAGATGTAAAACCATGTCATCTTGTTGTCGTACACAGTCATGTCTGCCAGTCCGCTGAAGTGCAACACCGCCCCCACCAGCACAACCAGTAGCCGCCCCAGTGCGAATGTCAGGCCAGCGCCTATATGTCTGCAAGTCACACAGCAGCAACAAATGATGATGCTTGTTATGCTGCAGGGGCCCTTGAGGCCAGTGATGCCGCACTTCAAGTACTGAGTCAACTCTGAGGTGCTTGCTGTATGCCAAGTGTGCTGGCCTCACTGCTGCTTTGAGAGGTTGATTTTGTGGAGGGAATCATCCACGCATGTCACCGCAGGCAGCAGGTGCAATGAGACCGCCTCATGTCACCTTCTGTCAGAATCCAAATATGTTTCAAATACGGCATGGCACAGTGCTCAGCAAGGCCCACAGCAGTCTATGCTGCTGCTACTGTGATGTTGTAGGCCCACCTGATACAGAATTTAGCATGTCTTGGTATATCACGTTGGATAGCTGAGACTGCTGCTTGCATGGCGCTGTAAGTGAACCATATGGCCAGAGGCCTGTAAAAAGTTGAGCTGTGGATGCCATGATCCAACATCACTGTCTGATATTTGCTGGAAGCTCGCTCCTCCATTACAACATACCCAGCACTGATCGCAGCTGCTGATGCAAAACACAGCCTCCCACTTAGACGATGGACGTGTGGGTACTGCTTTCTGATCCGGCTGTTCAGCTGTACAGGGACTGTGACACACCACAAGCCACCCAGCAAGCAGTGCAGCAGGCGTATCAAGGGTGACCTTGCAAACCTTATGATGCTGTGCGGGTCTGCTGCTACAAATGCTGGTGCTGCTGGCAAGTGTCCTGGTACGCCTGGACGGCCGATCAGATACGTAGCTGGGTAGATAAGTGTCCATGCCGCAAAGAACACAGCTAGTGAGATCTGACCCTTGATGACCCATGCTGCAATGGGTGTCTTGCTGCCGACAAGCATATGTCGTAGCTACACAGGAAGCAATACTCTGAGGAACACTGCAAACGGTTGTACGTCCTTACTTGTATCGTAGCAGACAAGAGGCAGGTTTTTGCGCGGAAATATGCGTCTGGCGGTGTTACCTTGGAGGTACTGTGTTGACATATTTTCGCAGGGTGAGCAGTTGTCACGTAGTAAGCGGCAAATTGTGTGGTCAAAGAACTGTTGTTCAGCATGTGGCCTGCGGAGAGGCTCAACACGCTTACATCATTCTGAGCAATGCATTAGCTTAGGTGCCGGGACGCGGCTTGTCCTCAGATCATGTATCCGAAGCTTGGACTTTTTTGAAACACGTTCTTCTGGCAGAATATTATCAAATATCATTTCGTACTGGCAGCCGAAGTCGCAGCCATCTCGCTGAGGTGACCTCAGTGAGGTCCCGGACTCCAAAATTAACACTGTCTAGTTGGAAAGGACACCTTGATCCAGCCATGAATGGTACGCAGTAGAATCTGCGCTGGCTCTGAATCGTGGGATCGTCTAACAGATGGAGTGAGTTCAGCACCAGCATCAACGACACACAAACAGAGCGCCACCCGCGGCCGTCGATCATGCGGCTGTAGCTCTGTTACAACGTTGAGGGCAACGGCAAGATGAACCGGCAGCATGCTGTGCTTGCTGCAAGCCCACCTACGGACAGCCTGGCTGATTCCGCTACCCCAAGTGCACTGAGTGCTGCTTCAGGAAGATCATGCGATGGACAAGATCACTTTTCGTTCAGCCATCCAGCCATCATACCTATCCACCAGCCTACTCGGTTTCACAAAGGGCCAATGCAGGAGCAACCTTTGGAGGGAGCAGAGCAGGACCAGCGGGTACTGCAGCCATCTCTGCAGGAAGAGTGCTGCCAGTGAGCTTCAAAGAAGGCTTACATGCATCACAACCTAGCCAAATAGTAAGGATAGATTCTGAACCAGCTGATGTTGGGCTCCATTTGCAGATGTCATGCTGCAGATTCCTGCCCTTCAGGGCATCAGCACTGCAACCCAGCGTTATGTTCAACAAGCAGGGGCAAAGAGGTCCAAGCACCCACTCATGTCACTCGCCCTCATCTGACGTGCAGGGTCCTTGTAATTGCTGGACCTTTGTTTGTTGAAGGCATGGCAGCTATTGGTGAGCAACTGGTTGCCACCAGCTGCATAGGCCACCTTCCTGATCCCAGTGCTCTTTCCGCCTTGGTGCTAGCACAAGCAATCTACAATGTCAGCGGATACAGTATTGTCAGCGGGCTGGCAAGTGCATTGGAAACGCTCTGTGGTCAAGCATATGGCGCTGGCAACTTCCAGCTGCTTGCCACATTCCTTGTTCGGGCTCAGCTGGTGTGCTTGTTCGCCGTACTACCTACCGTACTGCTATGGGGCTCTGGCTGTCTTGAACAGTGGCTGCCCATGATGGGCCAGGAACTTGCAATAGCATCACCAACAAGCAGGTGTGTAAGCAGGTGTGCTGTTTGAGCTTAAGTGCACTGTTCTTCCTTCTCGTGTGGCTAGCCTAGAGGCAGCACTGCTACACTTCCTCCACATGCACCAGGGGATGGTTTGTGCACTCATCCAAAAGGCACCATGCGACAGAGGAACTTGGCCACACTATGTCTGCCATCCTGCGCTGCATGTAGTCGACAGAATTCATCAGGCAACTGCAGTAATACAGGGGATTGCTGGCTGCTGCAAACACTGTCATGCTTACACGCGGTCCACACAGTGCCGGTGCCATGCGTGCTCCTGCCTATTGCATCCTTTCCAGGTTGTTGCAGCTGATGATTCCCAGCCTACTGCTCAGTGTTGTAAGCGAGACTGTCATGCAGTACCTGCTATCACAGGGTACTGCTCTGCCGGGAATGTTGGCAGCGTGCTTGGGCTTGGCAGTCAGTCCACTGTACAACTGGGGTTTCGTGCACTGGTGAGTCCATCTCACAGTGCAGGGCTGTTGCCTGGTTCTTGTCAAATCTGTTTTGATAGTGCAGCCAACACAGCAGATGTCTCAAGCGCATTCCAGGCCACTTGTGCTACGCTAAACCTGAATATTCGATGCCTGTGGCCGCCACAGGAGGAGTTGCATGTAGAGTGCTGGCAAGACTTACCCTCGCCACGTTTCTACTACTACTGCTTGGTCATTGCCTCTGAGGAGTGATTGGACCTAATCCCTGTTGGTACCGTGCCCTTCCAGCATCAACTGTATGTGGACCTGCCTCAAAATGTCAAAACTGGTTGTGTTGTCCGCTTTGCCTGGATCTACGAGATTGCAGGCTTCACTTTGGACTGCCTGGTGCCGCGTTTGCTGCTGCTGCAATACAATGCACAATTGTCTTGCTGGTGGTAGGCTACGTGGTGTACAGGTGGGGTGTACTGCGCACTGGTAACAGGGCCACGGCATCATGCTCCACCCGGCAACCTGTGCTAAGCAAGGCATGGCTTCAGATGTGGTTGGGGAGGTGGTGCAACTCAGCAGCCATGACTCCATCTGGGCTTGGCAACCATGACTCAACCTTGGCGCTTCCATGCTGTAGAACCTTGTCATGGACTACTCCTTGGTGTTTGCCTGTGTCTCTCGTGTGCTGTAGGGAGGGATGCCAGTCTGCAAGTCATCATGACACTTCAGGCAACTGGCACCAGTTCAGCTTGCGCTCAGCAGCAAAGGGCTGGCTCAGCTATTTGAGTTATGGCCTGCCCTGCCTGTTGTTTGTGACCCTTGAGTGGTGGGTCTGGGAGGTTCTAGTGCTGTTGGCAGGCCTGCTACCTGATGCAGAAACAGCAGTGGCAGTCATGGGCCTCAGCACACAGTTGTCCATGCTGCCATGGATGTGCACATACAGCCTGGGTACAGCAACTGCAACCAGGATTGCTCAAGCACTTGGAGCGGGAAAAGCAGCACAGGCAGCTCGAATCTTCAGGTGAATGTTGCTGTCCAAGCATACTGTCCTCTACAAAAGCCAAAGGAGGCCACAGAGACATGCTTTGCAGAACAGGCATACAGATGTGGGCAGTCATGCCTAGCAGATAGTAGGGTTCACACATCATGTGCATCGCCCAATCGCCATTTACTGCCTTTGAGGAGTCCATTTGGCTGCAGCATTTTATCAGCAATGGCATATGCAGAACACTGTGTACCCTATCAATGGCTTTCTATCAGACTCGAGCACAAGGCCTGTGATGTTGGAATATTGCCTGCAGGGTGTCCTGTGCTCTTGTCCTGCTAGGTAGTTCTGGTTTGTGCGCTTTTGTCTGGGTCTTGAGGGATCTGCTGGTGGCTGCACTCACCCAGAACGGCCACATTCAGCAACAGCTGAAGGCTGTGCTGCCAGTGGTGGTGGCTGCCATCATATGTGAGTAGCTGAGCCGCTCACTTCTTCACACCTGCTGCTTGCCGTCTTGAGCCACTGGCATGGGCCTAATAAAGTCAAAGGAAGCGGAGATAGCAAAGCCGTGTCTCCCCATGAGGCATGCTGTTCATCATTCTGGTAACAGACAGGCCACCAACGGTAATTGATCATTGTCGTGTCACACGCTGCAGGCGATGGCCAAGTTGCTGTCCTGAATGGCTTGCTTAGAGCCAGCGGCCGCCAGGGTAAGGGTGCAGTGATCAACTGGGCATCTTATTGGGTCTTGGGGCTGCCTGTCAGCTACTTCCTGGCATTCAATGTCAACTGGGGGGTCTATGGTCTCCGTGTTGGACTCATGGTCGCTGCAGCTTGTCAAGCCTTGGTGCTGCATACAATAGCAGCATGTAGGTTTGACTGGGACAGAGAAGTTGAACGGGCAAAGGAGCTTATCGTTGGTCAGCAGGAGGGAGGCGCCTGGCAAGCTGCTGATGCAAGTGCTGGATTCGCCAGGGATGGTGCTGATGTCAATGGAGAGGATGAGGCAACCGCATATGGTAGGCGGCCAGCAGGGGGGGCGATACCTGCTGGTGTAGATGACGAGTTGCAAGAGCAATTATTGCCTTCTATTTACACCTGAGCGCTGACTGGACGCGAGGTTGGTTGCTCTTCGTGCCTTTATTGACAACCATGACCGCAATAGGATTATTCCACTGGATTATTTCTCCGGAACAATGGGCAACAGTGTCACTGGTTGCAACCAATGCATAAAGAACAGAGATAGGGGGTACTCGTCTCATCGATGTCCAAGCACAGAATATCGATGATGGACATCGATACAATGTAAATGTGCTGATTCGCTGCTGCTACACCCGTGAAGGCTTTTGTGCATATAAGGAAAGCTGTAGACGCCCGCACACAGTGTGTGACACACCCATCCCTGCAGCTTTGACTACGAGTTCAAACCGCTGTGTGTAGGAGACTAGCAGTGGGCTTGAAAGATCTGCGTGAATTGTTACTTTTAATGTCAATAGAAGATGTTTTTAGAATATACACGCATGTTGCCTGCTCGTTCTGACTTGGTGCTTTCGTAAAGCCGCTCAGACCGCTTTGATCGCAGATGCATGAGCCTTGATGTCTTTAAAGTTGTAAACATTCCAACTATGCATATCAACACTTGCTTGCTTGCGCCTTGCTCTCAATCCTGGCTCCAGAATCACCAGTACAGCTGTACTGTATGGCCTGCGGCCACAGGAAACTGGTTGATCACTGAGGGAGTTATGCGGGCGCTATGACTGGGATATATCCATTCACCGATATCCAAGGATTGTTAGTTACTTGCATCTTTGATCCATGCCTCAGATATGGCGCATTCCCTGGCTGCTAGGCTGCGGATATCACAGCAGTTGCAGCTGAACTGTTGGTTGCTGTTTTCCTGGTGGTCATATGCCATGCCTTGCTGCATGCAAGCGTGGAGGGCTTGCATGGTC
>JABEVS010000805.1:0-13554 GCA_018290735.1 Coelastrella sp. MACC-549
CCCCGCGCCCCATTTCAGAAGCGGACAACAACAATCCATGCTGAGCGGTTCGACCGCCATTATGCTCACATTGACACCGTAGTTCCAAGCAGTAGAGAGGTATTGTGCAATACATGGCAACACACATTGTAATGTACCAACGGAGCCCCATACATCATCGGACACAAAACGGCACGCACGCTGCTTCTCATTTTGAATCAACAAACAAGCCTCCAATTTACTAGCACAACCAGGAAGCTCTTTAATCCTATCGTACATAAGCACTCGTGCATCATATGAAGCTGTACAGTCAAACAACAAGTGATACACATGGTGGCCTGGGAACGGCATGCCAAACCTCCAACACTAGCTACTACAGTACCATTGTTGATCAAACCAAGGAATCTGCACAGACGCCATACAGGCAAGCTGTAATTTAACACCAGCATACTGCGTGCAAATGTGTGTGTGTCTGTTATTTTTGGTCTAGACCTTTGGTAGATACAAGAAGGATTCTTCTTCTTTGTCAGGCATCACATGCCATGCCACATGCCACATCTGAGCTACACTGTGCATTCAGCTGTGACCACCAAATTGTCAGAACAAATCCGCTGCTGCTGACCCGCTATACCGCCTTCTCTCTGCTTGCAGGAAACTACTAGCACCAACTTGGTTGCTAGGCATCATGATAGCAGCAGCAGCAGCATCCTCCGCCTGCTTTGCTGGTCCACCAGACTGTGACTCCAACCTGCACATTGTGCCTGTAGGGACCTTTGATACACCTGCAACACAGCACTCATGCAGCAATTGGTACATGGAAGTGGCTGCCTGATATGCTGCAGGGGTTACTGTGTCACGGCAGCAACTTGCTATCAGGTTGATATACATATGATATGCAGCAAACACCATCATGGCATCACTATCCGGGCAGCCATGCCCAGGTGACAGTTCGTAGGAGGGTGTTCTGGGAAGAACTGTCAACAGCCACCTGTGAGGGCTGGTGCTCTCCCCATTGACAAACTTACTTGGTACTCTGTTGAGATCCTCCGGTTGTTGCTGTTGATATTTAGCAGCAGCATCCACAGGCACACCTTGCACTCCAGGAACAGCATGTTGATAGCATTGACCACCATAGTCAGCAGCTGGCAGCTGCTGATGCTGCTGTAGGCAGTTAGGCCCGGGGAATCGACTGGCATAAGGCTGCCGGACCTGCTGGCACAAGACACTTCTGGACCCCTCCAGGGCCTGTGGTGATGGATTCTTGTTTGCATAGGGAGTTTCATCATCCCACACGGCGCAATCAGCTGCTGTTGACGTATCAATGGAGTCTCTTGCAAGGAGCTCAGCTTCAAGTTGCGCAGCAACGTCTGCAGGTTCAGCTGGCTGCTGGTTGTAGGAGAGCCAACTGTCCTGCTGCTGTAGTGGTTTCAGGCACAACGGTTGCCCACTGACGTTGAACTGTGTATGCTGCCTGCCGTCTTGCCATGGTTGCTGCTCCGGCTGAATGCGTTGTTGCTGCTGCTGGTGTTGCCGCTGAACTAGGGCGCTTTGAGAATCTCCAGCATGCAGAGGCCGCTCACTGCTGTGGCCACAACCTTCATGCCAAGCACCATCAGAGCCAGTAGCCCATTGAAGCTGTTTACACTGCTGATGTAATGATGGCTGCTGCCATGCTGTCAACTGCTGCTGCTGCTGCACCAATGGTGGCTGTTGGTGTGCTGCCGCCGGTGGCTGCTGCTGTGCTGTTGATGGTGGCTGCTGCTGTCCTGGGAAATGCCGCTGTGGTGGCAGCAACTGCTGCCATTCCTGCATACTCCCTGCAATCTGCCGCTCTGCCATTGCTGCCCGGTTCCTGCCTTCCTCATCTGCCAAGCCGTCTCCAGCTGCAGCAACAACAGCAGCTACTTTAGCAGCTGCTCTGCTCACCCTGCTGCTATCTTGCCTCCGTCTTACGAGTCGCTGCTGCTTCCTGCTGGCTGCAAGCTGTGCCTTTGCTGCTATTGCATCTGCTGCAACCGCTTGGAGCTTATTGAGCAGGTTCTGCTGCAGCTGCAACGGTTCGCAGGACAGTTGGTCACAGGCATTATGCCGAATGTCTGGATTGGAGGATTGCCTGTCTCCAATCAGCAAAAGTAGCAGCAGCCACAGCAGGAAAGCTTCGTGTAATACATCTCGGTTAAGACTGCCAGCACAATCAGATTGTAATCAATGAAATGGAGGAGATCATTAAGCATGCTGTGAGCAAGTGGCAGTTGATGAATCCACTGAGATTCCAATCACCCACTCGCAGGAACAGCCTTTTCCTGCAAGTGGGTGCGTCAAATATCTGCAGTGCAAATGTTTGAGGCAGGTCTGGATGGCTTGCTCAGATAGTGCAGATAGCGCCAGGCTGACCGCACAGTCGACTCACATGAGTATGTTTGCCAGGCTTTTGGCTATGGAAGGCAGGCAGACAGTCAC
This sequence comes from Coelastrella sp. MACC-549, assembly GCA_018290735.1. Lineage (NCBI taxonomy): Eukaryota > Viridiplantae > Chlorophyta > Chlorophyceae > Sphaeropleales > Scenedesmaceae > Coelastrella > Coelastrella sp. MACC-549. Next base: position 2,440 of record JABEVS010000805.1, read on the forward strand.
CAGCGACTCAAGCTTCCCTTGCAGGTAGCCTGGGGGCAGCTGATCCTTCAGCTCTTCAAGAGCAGCCTCAAGCGCACTGACGTACAACTCCTTTTCACGTTTTGCTGACAAGCGGAGCGCCTTAACAGGTGCTGCGGCTGCCAGGGTGGTTCTTTTCTTTCTCTTGCGGTGTAGGGTGGTGGGTGCTGTGTCTGCATGGTGGTTGCGCTTCCTGCTGGTAGAATCATGTTGGGTGCCAGTGTCCCCATAATGTTCATCATCAGCTGCTGCTGCTGCCACCGCCTGCTGTGGGCCAATGGTTCTTCTGGAGGGATCGCTTTGGAGGTTGTTGTCATCTGCTTGTGGCTGTAGATCCTGAGGTACGTCTGCAGACCCCACCAGGTCTGCAGCATAACAACTTTTAGCGGTCAGCTATTGTTGCAGTTGCACAAACCTTGTCTTTGCCGCAAGGCATGCGACAACAAACCATATCTGATGGGGCTTCTTACTGTAAATCATGCTCAACAACTTGTGATATTGCCGAGTTACAATTTATGGCATAAGCAGTTCAGTGCTGAGGTCCCTGAGGGAGTACCTGAGCCGGCAGTGCCCCACAAATGCAACGCTGCATCAGCACAGGCGCAACCATGCTGAGCACAGCACTTGCAGGATTGCAAGGCAACGGGCCCTGCTGTCAGCAACAACAAAGTAGCAGTCTCAGGAAACCTACTGCTGACTCACCTGATAATGGTGTGATGGGAATGCAGCTGCACACAATTAGGGCCAGCGGGGTCACCACAGCATTGGGGAGGACTCCAAGGGTCAGGATACCTACATGCAACAGCAGCCACAGCAGCGCCAGATATAGCCGCGGTCCAGACAGCAAATGTCCGTGAGGCAGCATCACGTAATTGTTCATTGTCATGACTTTGATCAAAGCAGCTCATTGATGCTGCCCAAGGCGCAAAGCCAGCATTTGAGGCAGCTGTTAGGCAGCCGCATGGCACGTTGGCTGGCTCAACCAGAATAAGCAGTGGCAGCGAGGATGTCCACAGCAACTGCCTTCTGACTGCATGCTACAGCTGCAGGCTACCTGTTGGGTCAACAGCACCAGTACTGCTGAAGAAGTCCTTGAAGTCAAGGCCAAACTCCCGCCATCTCACTGTGTTCATAACAACAGAAGCAAGCAAGTTAAAGCAAGCCACAACAAAGCAGCTCACTTTGAAGAGTACGGCCAGGACAAAGCGTGAATGATTTTGAATAAATGAAACTGGGGCCTGCAGCAGGTATCAGCACAACAGCAAGACGGCTCCAACACATAGCTGCAGCACACTGCCAGCTGTTGACCATTGGTGAATTTGCACTGCAGTGCACTCTCAGCACTCGACGATCACTATCTGCAAGCCGCAAAATGAAACCCAGCCAAACAAGCCCACACCTTTCTTCAAGGCTTGGATTAAGCCACGTGATGCAGGTGCAGGCTGGCAATCCTGCAGCACCAGCACCCTACACACAACCTCAAGAGCAGCCAAGCCACCTCCAGCCTCTGCAGCTGCTGCAGTGGGCATGCCATCTGGTACAAGGCATGCTGTTACAATCCAATCCACTCGCTTGCTGTAGTTGATGCCACTGCCCAAATGCAGGTGGTGGCTGCCTAGGATGGTCACTGGTTGTGCAGTGGTAGCAGCTTGTATTGGTGGTTGCTGATCAACTGCTGCAGTGTTTGCTCCTGCTGTTGCGCCTGCACCGCCAGCAACAAGAGAGGCTGCTGCATCTATGCTAGGAATGAATGCAGCATTTGCTGCATCTGCTGAAGCTTGGCTGTGTTCGAGCTTATTTTGCAAATGGGTTGAGGCGTTTGCTGCAATTACAACAGCAGAACTGATAACCAATTTGAATGGCTATGAGCAGTTGACCTAGGGCCCAGCAGCTCGTGTAACAATCCTCAAATACAATGTCAGATGATAACATTAATCGCAGCAAAGTCTTTGACCAAGGGTCTGCGTCAAGTGCTGTTTTCAAGAAGATCAAGACGCGGGAAGGAGCGGTGGTAAATAACTGTTGTGGATGTCCTGCATACTGCACTCACTGTCTGCTGTGCTCAGGCCTTCCCTCACTGCGTCTCTTACAAACTCAGGAACAGTGTCTGGCACCCAAGTCACGCTATCACTGGTCGCTTTGAAGCGTAGCAGAGCAGCTGCAGTGTTCTTCAGCTGTTGCAGGTGCAGGGGGATATTGGCAGCTGTTCCTCCCTCATCTACTTCCATCTTTGAGTCATGCAGCCCAAATCGTTGTGCACCCACTCTTGTTGTAATTTTTTCGTATGTATTGCCTCAGGCAGCAGAGAGTGCTCCTGCCTTCCATGTTCAAAGAGGACGGAAAGTTACGCCTTGGTGGAGCACCGCTTCAGTGAAGCAGCCTGCAATGCTGGTATTATCAGCAAGCATCAGCACGTTCAGCTGCGCAAATCCCACTTTATATCAGCCGATGACTCTGAGATTCAAAGACTGTTACATAGGACTCGCACCTCAGGTGCCATTTTCACCCTGCAGCGAACGTGGCAGTATATTTGCAAGGTGGAATGTATAACGATCTGTTCTTTGCCAAGCAAATATCGCTCAGAACGCTCGAGTCGAGTGCAATCAGACGCAGACATCTACTGCACCAAAGCAGCAATATTGATTTCAACAAACCACTTGCAATCAGCTAGCAGTGTACAGCTTTGCCCTGTTGTCACCATCTTGCGGACGCATGTCAAAAAACCGAAAGTAGACATAGCCACTCTATAAAGGGTTGCTGTGCACTGTTGTCTAACAGACTCTGCAAAAGCTCTTTGCCCTATCTGTGAAACCCTTGTATACAGTAACATTAGCCAATCTTGTATGAGTTGCACTCTGCTTGGAAAGGATGCAGTGCTCATAGAGCATTACATCCTTCCAAAGTAGAGAGCAACTCATACAAGATCAGCTGATGTTATTGAATACACGGGTCTCCACAGGTAAGGCAAATTGGATCAACTTGATGGCAGCAAAGGATGCAGAAGGAGCAACCGACAAAGTGCCAGGACCAAGACAAGACAGCAAGTCCCACTTCAAAGAGGGGTATTTCCCATGCGTGCCACGGAATCAGTGGTTCTTAAGCTACCTTCACACCACACAGGATAGCTCAAGCCTTCCAGCAAACCCTCCAAGAGCGATGCTAGTCAATAGTTATCTTGGGCTGCTGCACTGCTGTTGAGCATGGAGTGCTGGTGAGCAAGGCCTTGACCTCTCCTGCTATCTGTATGTAGGCCTGTGCTGCAGCACTGTCTGGCGCTGACATGACTATGGGCACACCTATGTCCGCTTGCTGCCGAACAGCACCATCAAGGGGAATCTGCAACACAAGACAACATGCTGCATGCTGTTGTGCATGCACTCCTGAAGTCTTTGAGATGTGCCACTTAGATGCACACAGGCTGGGCAGATAATCTGCAGCACCTGCTGTTTTATTTGCAGCTGTGCACACATGCACCAGTTTAGTTCTGTGTCACATGCACCATACATCTGCTTCTTGTAGAATAATGTAGGACAGTGAAAGGCCAAGCCAACACACGCCCAGGCATGGCCAGGACATGACATGAGCAGTGCACTTGACACAGATACACACAAACTGGCTCGCATGCTGTTTTGGAATTACTGCAGAGAATTCTGGACATCAGACTTCACCATCATACACCAACTACGAGTTTCTCATGAATATGACAATCCAGCAGTCCCTACCTGTCCCAAAAGCTCCATGCCCAACTCATCTGCTGTTGTGGCACCCCCGCCCGACCCAAATATAGCGTCCTGGTGACCGCACTTGGGACACGTGTAGTAACTCATGTTCTCAACAAGGCCGAGCAGGGGGACATGCACCTTCCGGAACATTTGTGCGCCTCGCCTGCCGCAGGTAAATGCAGCAGAAAACAGGCAGGGCATGTGTGCATATTGAAGTTTAAGAGTCCAGAGATTATTGTGCAGTAACTGCTGTGAAGAGTGTCAGCTGCACTGAGCAGATCTAGTCTTGTGTCACCCAGAGCCAGTGCTTGGCCTGACTGCTGGATGTGCCTACTAGGCACTGACTGTTGGATGTGCCTACTAGGCACTGAGTGCATCACCTGCCAAGTACAGCTCTCCAAGGCAACATGCTACACTGCAGGTTGCCATTAGACAGCGGAGGCTATGCAGGTTGCCAGTCACATTGGTACTGAAGTGTGAAGCATTAGAGTGTATTATTGGTGCTGCACCTGCCTGGCATCTAGCAGGGCCACATCTTGTGGTGTTGACACAATGATGGCACCTGACAGCGGCAGCCGCTGGCCAAGGCCTATCTGGGCATCCCCAGTACCTACGAACAACAACTGCAACTTGGTCATTAGTACAGCTGCTGACCGGCTAGTTCCACACCTGGAGATTCAGTCCACCACCATGCAAGATGAGCAGCGAAGGCCTGCAGTTTGTTGTGTATATTGGACATTAGCACACAATATCACAACGTATGAGTCCCATACAGCATGAGTGGCCTCTATACTCGACCCTGAGAAGAGGCCGTTGAAACCTGGGTCACCCAGAGACCCACTGCAGTCTCACCTGGAGGCATGTCCACAACGAGGAGGTTGAGGTCGCCCCAGGCCGTGCCCATGAGAAACCTGTCAATGGCGTTGTTCACAATTGGGCCTCTCCACACAACCGGCTGGTCACCCTGCAGGCAGACCAGAAGACAGAGCGCTCTCAAGTCCTCGTTCTCAGGTAGTGCTTGGCTGGTAATTTCTGATACGTGGTGTGTGTGTATTGTAGTATACCACTGGCTCAGCAGGTGGTTGCCTAAACCACGCTGGAACCTGCTGAAGCTGTGTTGGCTGTGCTTATGGTCTGTAATGAGGCAAATTGTGAAACCTGCTAGGTTGTCATGTTGTGCGCATGTCATACCTTCATGAAGAATCCCATTGACATGCACTTCACTCTATGATTCTCCAAGGGATGCATCAGGCCCTCTGCGGCAGGGAACACAGCAGTTGTTTCACTGGGTGTTGGTGCCAACCTCTGCAGCATATAAACCAGGCCAAGCATGTGGCTGCTACCTGCTGTATATGCATCAGTCTTTGGTGTGATTATCAGCCATGGCAGCTCGGTACACAATGCTTTGTTCAATGATCAACCTGCTCCTGCTGCTGCAAGTGTTGATGCTGATGCTGCTGATGGGGTATGCCACTTGACCGACCATTATGAACACCATCAGCCTGGCGTAAGCAGACAGATCAATCAAGTATATGCTGTTGCTGCTGGTTCTGCTGGTGCTGTTGTCATTGCTTCTTGTATTGCAGCTACCTTCTGATGCCTCAGGCTCTCCGTGGAGGTTCATCATTGTGGGCAGTGAGGGTCCATGGATATCGGCATCTAACAGGCCAACCTTCCAATTGTGATAAACAGCAAGGGCTACTGCAAGATTGACTGCAGGGAACACGGAGACGGAGAAGGAGGGCTTGAGATCCCTGGCTGCCAGATATTCAGCATGCCTCCATAATGGGCACAGGGCTTCCTGGATCATGCTGTTGGGCTTGCCTTTCTGCTGAATAATACAGGCTGCGGATAATTGGTGCTTCATCTGATCTAGCAGCATCTCAGAGATTATGGTCAAGTTTCCTGGGTCCTCAGCTGGATCTAATATAGTGGGGACATCACCTGCTACAGTGGACTTGCCCACACCGCCCTTCCCAGAAGCTACTGCAACTACATGCTGCACATCTTTTAGGCCTAGACGTTTACCAGCACCTATTCCAGCTGGTTTAGCGTAGGTGCGTATTGATTCAGCTACACTGCCGCACAACTGCAGCACGCGCGATCGCATAGCAGTTTCAACCTACTCAGTGTGCATTCAGCCGATGCAGTATGTACTCTCTATAGCCACACAACACGCTTGCACTATTTACCGTGGTCCATCCCTTTCTGCCTATTCAACGGCATTGGACCAAACATTGGTTGATTGTGGCAGCTAGCCAGGCAGCACGTGAGCACAGCGCAAGAAGGCATTTAGTACCTTTTAGTAGGTAGTACCTACCAAGCCATGGCGCAGCTGACACGATGTCAGATGCGTGCTCAGCATTTGGCATGCGATTTGCTGTGTGTCAGCAGCTGCATCGAGAGCTGTCATTGCAACGGTCTTGAACCAAAGAGCTGACTTGCAACCCCAGTAATTTTCGCCATCAGCACCTTGATTTCTGGTGTACAGAACAGCTGCGTATCTATCTGTGACAATACTTTGAGGCACATGATGGCAGACACTCACCCATAGGGCCTGGCACAGCCCGCTTGTACCCATGGCTGAAGATGCAGCACCTGAATCGCCTAAAGAGGCGGATCAGGCATGGGGCTTGGAGACAGCTCTAGATCATGTGAGAACCACCTGCGTATTTGCTTACCACGGCCTGGCAGTTTGTGTGCAAGCTTTGTGCAAGTACTGTAGTGAGCAGTAGCACAGCAGAAGTATACCTGGTAGCTGCTTGAGCAACCCAGGATGCTGCAGCTTCTGTCACAGCTTCACAGCAGAACGTGGGACTGATAATGCTCAGACACTATCATTTCAACCGTTGTTGACCCTCTGTTATGTGTCCCGCAGGTTGGTGTTGGCCGATTTCAGTGGGTGGCCCTTGCCATATGTGGGCTGGCCAACGCAGCAGATGCAGTAGAGATTCTGGGGCTCAGCCTCGTTATACCAGCCGCTGAAGATGACCTGCATATGACAGCCAGTGGCAAAAGTGTGCTTTCATCTTCCATATTCTTGGGCATGTTGTTGGGGGGCCTGATATGGGGCCCACTGGGTGATGCCCTTGGTGAGTGCAGCAGTGACAAGTGGCCAATCAAGACTAGTCTTTGCCGTGTAAGCAGCAGTCATTCCTCCTTTGCAGTGACAGTATCTGTCTGCAATGCATTCAGTGCTGCAGGAAGCAACATGAAAGTACTGCCGTTATCAACCCGCAATGAACAGCAGAAGAAGTCCGCTGCATGGGCTGGATGAGCACATCTGCCAATATTATGCTGCAGTTCACACACGTTTACCCGATCTCATCTCCCAGAAGCACTTCTCACCGTCTGCTACAGCTACAATATGATTAGTCTAGATTGTTGCATCTCTGCAGGGCGCCGGAGGACGCTGGCCGTATCTCTAGCTATCAACGCCGCATTTGGTACACTCTCAGCAGCAGCAAGGGGCGTTGGCGACCTGGTGATCATGAGATTGATAGGCGGTATTGGAGTGGGCGGTTCAGTGCCAGTGGTTTTCAGCTTCCTTGCAGAACTCCTGCCAGCAACTGCCAGGTCAGCAGATGACTGATGTTGATGAAATGCCAATGCTGTTGCCCTTGCTGTTTGCAAAGTAGCAAACACATATGTTGCTGCTAGGAAGCAGCATTTTGCTGCAATCTGCTGCTCGTACGCAGGGTTGAAGCACAGATAGAGCCGGCCAGTTGCTCTGCCTGTTCCCGCTGCAGTGAGCACAGATGCTAGCTAAAGCTGCAGCAGGCAACAAGGTCGCTGGTCCTATGTGTTGTTTTGAAGTTGTGCTCAAGACTCAGGCTGCTCACAGCCAGAAGTGCTTATATATAACGTTACGTTGTATAACGTGCGGTTTGCTGCTGCTTGCACTGCTGCTGCTTGCACTGCTGCTGCTTGCACTGCTTCAGGGGCAAGTTCATGGTTGGCCTGGCTGCTCACTGGATGGTAGGAAGCATCTTCTCTGCCGGTACTGGCTGGGCCATGATACCAGCAGTTGGCTGGAGAGCATTTCTAATTGTTGCTGCCCTACCTGCCTGGGTGGCAGCAGTAGGAACGCTGCTGCTGCTGCCTGAAAGTCCTAGGTACCTGCTGGTGCAGGGAAGGGTTCAGGAGGCTGAACAGGTGTCACAAAATCGTCCAGCATTCACTCCGTATCACTGTAGACTCTGCATTACAAGCACACCATACTAGATTGGTGTTCTTATAGTAACACTATCAATATGTGTGAACAGCCTGTGCATGATGCAGCAACGTGCGTTTGCACTAGGATGTGTTACAAAGGGTTTTGGCACAGCAGTTACTCCAATCCGCTATCTGAGAGTCCCGGGCGCCAGCATCAGGTACAGCACAGAGATGAAGAAGCCCAACAAGTTCTCATTTATTCACAACATTGTTACACGCTGCTGGAAAAGGGAATATCTGGCAACTGGATGAGGTATAGCAAAGAACAGAAACCAGGGAACTCATCTTGAAAGAAAAGATTGCATTCACTGCCCTGCAGGTGATCAGGCGCATGGCAGCTGTCAACAGGCTGAGACTACCATCCAACATGCACTTGCAGCATCACGAGAGCCATTTGCTGGCTCATAACACTGCAGCTGATGACAGCAGTGACAACGTGCACCTCATCGAGCTGTCCCAGTTGCACAACCTAGGCAGCAACAAGGGCACTGCGGCAGCAGCAACAGCAGCAAATAGGAAGGCAAGCAGTACAGCACGAAGCTGGATGCAAAGGGCCAGAGGTGCCCTGGGGGATGTAGGTGTGTGTCAACAATAAGTACTGCCCAAGTTTGGACTTGCTGCTTGTCTGAGTAATAACCGGTGACTTGCCAAAAAGACAATTAGGTTGAACTCCCAGCGGTAAATGTGTACAGCGGCTTGCTGGTGGACCATCCTGCAGAATTCAAAGTGCCACTAAGCAAGCAGTTGTGTCTGAAGATACATCAATCTTAATAACTTGACCACAGGTTACCAACAGGCATCAATTTTGATAACTTGACCACAGATCACCAGCAGGGTTCCTATGACCTACCTGTCTGTCTGTTTATCTGTCTGTCTGTCTGTCTGTCTGTCTGCCTGCCTGTCTGCCTGTCTGTCTGTCCATCCGTCTGCCTGCCTATCTGTCTGTGCAACTGTGTTGGCAGTCACCACCGCAAAGCAGCTGACACAGCCACCGCTGCGTGGCCGCCTGATCCCTCTGCTCATTGCCTGGATAGGAATGTGTGGCGGCTGGTACAGCACAGTGCTGTGGATTCCTGAGTACTTCAAAGCGAGAGGGGCAGGCAACAGCTCAATCTATGCAGAGTCATTTGCCGTGGCTGCAGCAAACCTGCCAGGTGCGTGCGCAAGCAACCCTCGTATGCTCCTTCCTTCCTGTTTAAACCCTAAACCTGAGAGGTTTGTAGGCACAACGGTGCTGGTTGGAAACCCCCTAGCAGGCTGGTTGCACATGCTTAGTAAATGCTTTTGTGATGTTTTGTGGGTAATAGAGCGGTTTTCTGCACAAAGGGCAGCGTGTGCAGTATCATTCACTCTACACCTCAGAGGATTGTGCAAGATGCAAGTCTGCACTCTGCCAGTTCAGCAGTACCACTTGTGCTCTGCACTCCTGGTCTTCTGGGGTCGATATATACTGCTGTATCTGCTGCTGCTGTGGCTGGACAGGCAACATAGCCAGCGTGTACATGGTCGACTGGCTTGGTCGTCGCCTGACGGCATGCACCTGCCTGGCAGGAGCTTGTGCAGCAGCTCTCTGCTTTGCTGCTGCACCTGCCGATCCTGTGTGGTCAGTTGTGGCAGCGTGTGTGTTCAATGCCATTAGTGTGGGAGGATGGAATGCCCTGGATCTGCTGAGTGCTGAGCTGTTTCCAACTGAGGTGAGGGTCAGGGCAGCAGGAGCCTTGCAGGATACACAGCCTGTCCTGCCGCTGCAGTCATGCCATTGCATTGTGTACGTAGGATGTATGTTGCCATCTTGTTGTTGAACCAGGCTGAGAGCTGCTGCTGCATTGCCAAACCTGGCTGAAAGTGGCCCCTGTATAGCCAAAACAGGCTGTAAGCTGCCACTGCATCTTCTAAACCGGCTGTAAGTCACCATGGAATAGCCAATATTGTCCAAAAGTGTGTCCTGCAAGATTGTTGTGTGGTAAGACCTGGTAAGACATGTAGGCAGTATTCAAGTTGCCCTGTCACTACATCCCACATCCAGGTTTCCACTTGGAGGCTTACTGTATCAAGTCTCAATTGACTGCTACCCAGAGCCAGCAGTTGTGCTTATTCAGTGCATACATTCTGCATGCTACTGCGCAAAGGTTCTCCCATTCATCGCACTGCTTCCTCTGCAGGTTCGTTCCACGGCCATGGGCTTGCTTGGAGCTACTGGGCGCCTGGCCTCGTTCACTACAACATACCTGGCAGGTGTGTCCTTGCTTGTGCATTGCCTAACTTTCAGTCAATAGATTGAGATTATTCTTTCATGTGCGGCCTCTTAATATCCGTCATAGATTACATACATCACATTTATCACAATTATTGTTGTCATCGTCATGCATTTTGTCATCAATTTCTGATGTTATGCAGGTGCCCTGATGGGTCTCAAGCTGTGGGCTCCCCTTGTGGTTGCAGCAGGCTTGCTGGCTGCAGGCAGTGTGGCCATGATGGTGGTGCCTGAGATGGCACTAAAACCTCTTGAGGATACAGTAGAAGATGCAGAAGAGTGTGCTGCACGCAAAGCTGCTAGCAGTTCGACAACAGGGCTAGGCAAAAGTTTGCACTCAAGCATCCGGGGTTTGTCACATGGTTTGCCGGTCAATGACAAGCACAGATGGAGCCATGGGACAAGGTTACTTACTGGATATGATGGTGATAGGATAGGAGATGGTGAGACTGGCGGGCTTGCTGAGAGGCAGTATCATTCTGCACCTGGGCAGGGGGGGGGCCTGCAGTTACATCACCACAGTAGGATTAGCTCTGGCACACATGCTGGCAGGAATGGTGACGTGCTGTAACAGGCTCTTTGGCTGCATCCCTAGACTTCTATCATGAGCGATGATTAGATTTACTCGGAGGAAGAAAACCTTGGTTTTCTGAACTAAGAGAATGTGGCCCTAGAGGCGGGTTCACGAAGAGGTTCAGTTCGGTCAACGCAGCCTCGCAAAAGGCCATCATGCGACCCTGCGATCACACCACAACCTATACTTTGGCCCTACGAATGCAACAGCAGGCTGCCGGGGGCCGTCCCCAACTGGGGACGGCCGAAGGTGCGTTCTCGCCTTTAACACGCCAAGACCCGAAGCGCAGCTGAATGTTGCTGACGAAAACTTGCGCATACTCGGAACAATTC